>SRLM01001962.1:39338-146177 GCA_015708895.1 Populus ilicifolia | reverse complement strand
ATAAAATACAATGATGAATTTAGTATTGTTGAAAAGTGTTTTAGACGGCTAATCTAGTGAATTAATTCAGGAAGATTATGCTGGCATTAGACTAGAGCCATCATTCAAGTACGTCGTTAGGTGAGATGTCGATGCTTTATGGAAGGATGATAATAATTTTAACTGATAAATGAGCGAATCTTACACGTTTTTCTCCTTGTATTAGTTTGGTACGATTGCAAGGATATAATAACTTCAAGTTACAGATATTATTTCTCATTCTTCAGAGTAATTTTTGAACTGATTCTAACCTTAAAAAATACTAAATTGATATTTTTATATCATTCTTAATTGTTTAAATTTACTAATATTAAAAATAAAAATAAAAATAAAAAAAATATTATTTTAATATATTTTTAACTAAAAAGCACAAGAAAGTATTGTGTTTTTTACTCGGGAGAGATGTTGATTGCAGCGCAGGAGCACCACGACATGGTCAAATGGATTCTAAATTCCGATCGAATATCAGAGTGAAAGAAATAGAACCACTGGCCTCAATAAGGTTAAAATGTTTCAGGAGAAAGTGTTGGTACCAAAACTTTCATTAAATCGGCCTGGTTCAGGTAATTATAACCAGAGAGAGAGAGAGAGAGAGAGAGAGAGGTTGTGGGCCCTGCAACAATAATATCTCCGTAATATCTAAGCCTCTTACTGTAGGGTTCCCATCCACCGGAGGTTATCTATTTGCTCTTTGTTTGTGTACCTTGCCATTCTTCTACTCTTGTCTGTTTGTGATCTTTAATTCTATCGCTGAACCTTGTCCTTTATTCATATATCTCTATGTTCTAGCAGCACATCCTCTTCTTCTTCAATTTTGGCCTTTGGTGGCCCTCCACTCTGTTCTCTCCCGGCAAAAGGTTCAAGAAGCTAGCAAGCCACATGATCCATTGTATGGTTTCTTATATACGTAAGTTAAGTTTGACAATGTATTTGAACCGTATTCGAAATGCTTTTTTAAGGCATGACCACCCACCCCCATCATCAATGGAAATAACAAAAACTTACATAAAAGAAGAGAACATACAGAGAGATGGAGACCATCCTAATGGAAGAAAGGAGGAAAGCATTACCATTTACCATTTTATCATGCTAAAATAATCTTGTCTTGTCAAATGAAAGCCCGGACAAGATAGTAATGCATAGGATAAAAATCAACCGAGTATATGATGATTGATAATGAACCTAGCTAAGTGAGAACTATTTTTCAAATTCAAAGCTATGCTAATTGATTTGAGCCACGAATGAAGAACGAGCATCACCCACCCCACCATCTAGAGGATGATGGGTAAGCATGAGGTGTTCATTCATTGCCAAACCAGATTACTATATCTCTCCATTTCATTTAGAATCTTGGATATGATAATTATAGATCCCGTAATTGTAATAAAACGTCAACTTTCATGTATACTTTGTTCTTAAATTATGAAACAGTTCCAAGCAAACACAAAAGGCCAAAAGTGTTTGAGAGTTACATTTACATAATAATTCTTTAAAAGGAATAGATCGTGTATCCGATTAAGTATAAATTATGAAATGAATATTTTGTATTGCTTGACCTAGGTTGTGTATGTGAATGGTTACAAATTACAAAATGAATATTTTGTGACCTAAGTTGTAATTTCTATATGCATTGTGGTCAAAACAGTTTGTTAAAAATTAGAATTTTTTTTATTAAAATTAGTTGTTTTTTAGTAACTTTTTTAGCATTTTCATTTGTTAATATAAAAAATAAAAAATATATATTATTTTAATATATTTTCAAATAAAAATATTTTAAAAATTAACCACCATCACTGAAACCTCAAAAAAATAAAATAAAAACCATGATTTTCTAGAAAATTGAAAAGAAAAAAGCTTCCTTGAATCCTTGCAACTCAAAAGAAGAAGAAAATACAAAGCAAGAATTTATTCTAGGAAACAAATTAGGATTCTTCCTCCTCTAAGTGCGTGAGGGAGCTGTCATCTCTCTTCTCTATTTTACTAGAAGCCTTTTGAAGCCACCAACAGGCAACCTGGAAGTATTGTACCACCAACTCAATCACAGAGGTCCAACTGGGAAGATTCATGCATGCCTTACGTTTTCATTATTGTAAAAATGTCACTTTTGGAGGATGATATTTGGAGACATGAACAATACGAGCATTAGAAAGGCTCAAAGCCACGTCCAGCATGCATCTCCCTTCGCCCCCCTATTATTTAATTGCTAAAATACATGGCAACAAGCTTAAGACCACCACGAATCTAAAAATTTAATCGAAGTATTGCCAAGACATGAGCCCCAAATGCGCGATTTTTTTTAACATACATACGACACAACCCATGTTTGTCTTTTTTTCACATAAATAACAACGTTTTCTGACATCAGGTCAAAGGAAGCCATCATCGTCATAATCAGATGACAAAAGTGTTCCATGTGAGACAAAGATCCATCCACTTGCGACAATGTGGTAGGCCACGGAGGCCAGCCACATCCCCAGAATGAGCAGATATTTTGTAGTGAACCAGAAAAGAATTTACCAAGTGTGCAAGAGTTGAGACATCTAACTACCACAGGCACAAACCCACCGGGCTGTCCAAATCTGTTCCAATCGCAATTTAGTCCATCGCCTTTTGCCGCTTCATCTCCATAATAGGCATATACTGGAGGCAACTTGCCAGGTCCTGCTCGCTAGAAACTCCAGACTTGATTTCTCTTTGAATTGCGGCAACAAGTTCCCACTCTCACCAAACTTACAATAGCGACAACGAAAACGACATGTTTTTGTAGATCTGAACTTCCTTCACTCTCCTTTGCAGTGTTATATGGAGATACAGCAACAAAATGCCAATTCAAGAACTGTTAAGCTGTAAATCAACCCCCACCACACTAAAAAACATCTGATATGATGAAAACTAGCAAGCAAGCTAAGAAAATGATCCACAAGCCAAATGCCATTACTACGTGTATCGCTTACTGTGCAAACATAAGAATTTCTTGGTAGGCCACAATTTACAGCTCCTCATTTCACACAGGCACTGATAGGCTAACTTTAAACATCTCTCACAGGTTCTTGGAACCCAGATAAGCACAAGTAGTTGCAACATGAGATCTCATGAAACATCAGGAGATTCAGAAAAACGAACAAAATCATTATCACAAGGCTAAAAACATCCAGGAGGACCAAGACTTGAGAAACAGTGAGTGAATTTGCACTTTCAAGGCATTTTAGATCTGTAACTGTGACTACGATGATTTTATTTTTTTTATTTCTATTCAAGTAGTATAAGCAACAGTCAGATGTCAAGTATGATACAGAATGCTAGAATGAACAATTGCGGTGATTTGCTTCTGTGTTTTCAAAAATGGATCCTAACCTCACATTTGGTATTTAATAAATATTCGCCTAACCAAAATTCCCACATGGGCTCCTATAAAACAGGGACAATTCCATTTGGTTGCTGCATGGTTCCAAGAGATTGACCTACAAAAACAGAGTTGTCAACTGAACAGGGAGAAAAGGAATATAACCATGCATTGGACAAAGGAAGTATCATTCTGATGATGATGGTAACAAAATCAAAAAATATTAAACATTGAAAATGATAATTCATATAACTTAAAAAACAGTTGCAGCTTTAATGCAGTAATCGTTCAGTCAACAAATGCCAGCTACAAGGTAATAAGCTCAATTATGATTAGCATTTTAAAAAAAAGTTATCTGTAACTTTCCATTTTACTAACTGAGATCATGCCTAGTGTTAGTAGCTGATTCAAAAATACGGAGCTTGCAGGTAACGGTAGAAGAAATTAGTAGACTACCTGAGTTGCCTGCAAAAGAATAGGGCTTTGAAAGATATTTGCTTCTGAGCATTCCAACTGAAGCAGTCTGGGGCCTTAGAATGTTATCAACAGGAAACTGATTTGAGAAGTTAGTCAATGGTGGACATCCTCCTGAGTTATCCAGGCACATCTCTAAACTTTGTGCACGAATTTCATCAGGTTCATGCAGAGAAGGATCTCCCTGCCTTACAAAGATAAGTCAGTAGCTTCTAATTAAATAATTTATGTACAGCAGCAGCACTGTGAGCAGAATTTAAAAAAAAAAATATAAGATGGGCATGCACTAAAGATATGGAAGTTTATATAAAAGTCAAAGCAGGAAAACTTCCAGAGGTTGTAATTTGATGCATCGGGAAGCAAAATGAATTTCCTGAACATGAAAGTTCTAGCACAACACCACAGGTTCACTTGGTATAACTTGCCCTTCAGTACAACACTAGATGTAAAAATTAACATGCTGATTTCAACAATTCAGAAGACAATAACTGTACAATAAGAACTGGCAAGAAACTAAGATTTTTAAGACAAGACACTTTGCAACAGCCAAATAGAAGTTAAGCCACCAATAGTAACAATAGGTACAAACCTTTTCATTGATCAGGTCATTTGTTTGTGCATCTAAAGAACCCTTCTGAGATGAAGCCAGTAGTTGCATTAAGCTTTCCTGTGATAATTCTGAATTCACCATGTTCAGTCCCTCAGCAGATGTGGCATGGTACAGATAAGCAACTGCTGACCGTAGACGAGAGTTCCTTTGAGAGTAATAAACTTTGGTAGCAAGGGGAGCAGGAATATCTGATTTAATACAACAGATCATTATATAATATTGAGAAAGCAGAGAACATCCAAAGTCAATAATCAGCACAGGAATACCTAATTTAATACAACAGGTCATTATATAATATCCAGAAAGCAGAGAACATCCAAAGTCAAGAATCAAAAAGGGCTCAGACAACTTCACAGATAAGCCACGGAGAAGATGGTCACTAAATGCAACATAATCATTAGGCATGTCACATCCTGAATTTGAATGTGCTTGAAAATCTCTCCATGGACAATAGATGAAAAACAAATCTTCATAAGTACAACATGTATTCAGTAGCAGCACAAGCACCCATGTTCATTTCATCTCAGTTGAGCTATGAATATCTAAGTTAATGCATGATTATTGTTGATGGCATGATGGAAATAATAAAAACTGTTTCAAATTTCAATGAACTAGAGTTTCCACCTATTGCACACTCCATTTTTGTGGTTGCAATTGAATGTTGAAAAGATTTAAGATTCTTTATTTCCTTCTGTTCTACTCCTTTTCCTCTGATGCAACATCCACCTTTTCTAATATATGTATATGGTACCCAAATGAAAATCCAACACCATGTTTTCCTGAAATGAAATTTGTATATACTGCGATTATGGACTAGCTTACCAGATATCTTTGATTAAGAGAATGTAAACTCCACATGGATGGAGAACAGCAAGCATATGACAAATGAGTAACTAGAGGGCAAAGAAGGTGCAAAAGTCAAGAAACCCACTTTTAAGTTTTCTTTCAAAATATGATATTAAAAGAAGTCGTTTTTTGTGGTTAGAAAAAATAAGAGAATAGAGACCAACTTAAGAAAAAATATAAATTTGGGCATACAAGTAGATGGATCCACAGGGCTTGTAACTTTTGTTAAGCCAGAAGCTGTTTCTGGATCATCTGATTGCAGTCGAAGCTCAGTTGATATGCTACACAAACCAAAAACAATGGATCATGTAATTGAAACCAGTATCAAATTTCACAAGATTGTCATAAGTAGCAGGCATAGAGGATGACTTAATAGATATACTGGAACATTCTTGGCAGAGTGTTGTGTCTGAATTTCACATCACTCAGCTTGGGCACTTTGTAAAGTACTCTCTTCACAAGACAATTAACAGGGGGGAGGGGGCATTGATGTGCAAAATAAAAGTAATGGCATAATCACATAATTAAACAAGTTATCATTTCAGTATCAAATAAAGATGCATGAAAAAGGAATACCAAAGACAATAATACAGAAACTAAAACTACATTACTTTTAATTATTATGTAATACAAGTTCTAAGAAATACTAACCAACATTCCCTAAAGAAATATATCTAAGCATGAAAGTATAATATAACTACATGATTGCACATAAGTGCAATAGCAATGAAGATGATAAAAAGAGAAATGAAAACAATGAGAAAGCCAATGCAGAAAATGATATTCAAAATTCACATTGAATTATGAACAATATTTATGATACCTGAAGATATGCAGATAGCAGTATTTAAAGCAATCACACGCCATAGAGAACAAAGAAAGCATACAATTTATAGCGTTTTGTTGGAGGTGGCGTCACACAGGCTGAGTAGTCTCTGTTCTCAGGACTCACTGCTTTTCCAACAATCATAGATGCCACATCTACAGTAGCAGAATTTCCTGAAGGACAAATGAAAGGAAAGAATCAAATATATTCAAACAGAATAACATGTGCGTGTCTATTGCAACCATGAACCTGTTTGTTGAGGAAGCAGGATTAAAACATTACTCTTTTTAAGTATTTCAGATGCAATAACATTAAAAAAAAAAAAAAAAAACCTACTTGACTCAAGAATCACCACCATTGCCCCAGCCGTATGGGACTTTTCATAATGATGTGGGTTCAAATCCTTGAAAGGAAAAAATAAGTCAATCTAGCTGGCTTAGGTTCATTAATTCTATTACAAAAGCATCATACAACAGAACCTCCTTTTGAAGGAAAACCACTGGGATACAACTCGGGAGAAAAGGACTAGCTTTCGGATCATATATGCCAAGTTACAATTCATTAACCCAATCTCAAGTACCAGCACTAGAGAATGCAATTGGTCTACTCAAGAGAGAGGAGGTTTCACCCAAAATTCTTGCAGCACATGGAGAAAGAGAGGAATGTCTGATTTCTCTCCTGAAAAAAGTAATTACTGGACTGTTTATCCTCTATTGCAAAAGAAATTTCACAACCTTTTACATGGATACAGACATCTGAAGGTACTACAATATAGTCTTCAAACAAATAATCGATTCCCCTCTGTAGTCAAAATGAGTGGTAGATATTCTACCAAATGACAATACTTCCAAGCAAAAGTGAGCACTGAACAAAGTAATCTTATTAGTTAATGCAAATGAGGAGTGTCAAGCAAGCACTGAGCCAAAGTTACATCAAAGGTTAACCATTAGACCCATACGGAAAAGAATAGATGGAACACAAAATCTTGTGTCAAAGATGATAGGAACAAATCCAATTTTTAGTGAAATTTCAGGTAGGATTGACCACTAACCAAGATAGGTGCAACACAAAAAGGAAATTTTCCACAAGAATGAAACAAGATGTAGTCCACAGAAGTATAAATTCACATCAAGGCTTGTCACAGAACTCAGCAAGTCCATTTTTCCTAGTTTG
Source organism: Populus ilicifolia (assembly GCA_015708895.1). NCBI lineage: Eukaryota > Viridiplantae > Streptophyta > Magnoliopsida > Malpighiales > Salicaceae > Populus > Populus ilicifolia. Next base: position 138,866 of record SRLM01001962.1, on the reverse strand, counting down.
AAGGTAAATCATTAAAGAAGAAAATATTAGGGCTGACTCAAAAGTTAAAATTAAGACACCAACAACAGTCCTGACTCTAGAGGATGTAACACCATTCATATGCAAACTGAGAGACTTGTATCACTTAAAAACCAAACTTATCTGCTGAAAGAACAATTACTTGAAATGATTACTCATTAATTTTTTGATATAAAAGATTCAAGAGAAAAGATTAACTAAAGATATAAGCGCAAAAATGACTTACTTTTTGTATCCAGGGAGAAGGAAGAAGGCATTCTAGGAGGCCTGTCCAACTGAGATTCTGATGCAACAGTTTCATCTGCAACTATATATTCAGAACTTTCTCGTTCCACAACTGGTGTGGCTTGGTCTAAACAAAGTTAAGAACTAAACCACTAGCCTGTATAAAAACAAAATAAAAGTAACATCCTTTGAAACAATGTCAAAATCTCAAAGCACCAAATATTGTTCAAATTTGTAACACTTAATGAGAAAAACCATTGACTCTTTGCATTTCCCCAAGATTAAAAGTAACGGTAGTGTTGTAACAAAGCCATCTGAATCAACAACAAATAGGGATTTAAAATAGATTCTGGTGTCTCAAAATAAAATAGAGGATACTAGAATAGGCAGTTATTAACTTTTTCCTCTCCTTCCTTGGAGGTTTCCTGCGTCCTGTGCCACCATCAGGCTCCAAGGTCATTTCTTCTGCAGAATTTAAGAACCTACAAAGCTCTAAAAAGAAAAAGAAACCTAACTCAGTTAAGCACTTGCACTGCCAGACTTAAGGGTTATACCTAACCATTGAAGGTAGGCTATCAATTAACCCGTAACACACATGTACAGTATGAAGAAACAGTTACTCCCAAAAGTACATATTCATGCCCTCAAGGTTAGACAACCAGTTGGCTAGCACCATCTGTTCCTCCAAGACCTTAAAGTTTGAACCAAAACACAATTACCTAGTTGACTAAAACTTATTTGGAAGAGATTGCAAATAAAACCTATGTGGAGATTGTGATATTTCATCATTTGATTTAAAAAATCATGTTACACCCTGATTCAAGCACTCATTCAAGTAAAATCATATAACAAAATCATTGTTATTGAAGTATCGATGAAAGCATCTGCAGGGACTCCAAAGGAAGTCCTGACTAGCATTTGTGCGAATCAAGCAATGTTGGTTTAAAAAAAGGGATAAACAGTAATAATGCAGATGTCTAGGAGACAATGAAGCACTTGATGGTTCTAATTAAACACAAGCACTTGTCCACATCATTTCCAAACAAATATTTTGTCAACATCAATGTTCCTGGTGTTTTTCAACCTCTTTAAAATGTATATATTCATTGCATGGCGCTCTATTATTTGAAACATATGCCACATTAACACCAATTTTAATAAATGCCTGAAGAGTTATGAAGGAAAGAAAGGGAAAAGGAAAAAATTGAAAAGAGAAAACCTCAAAACCTGCATGGGCTGCATATTGGCTAGCCTTCACTGGCTTCTTACAAGCATTGCAACATACCTTCACAATGATTTTGCAAAATTAGAAAAATAATTAAGAAATATCATAAGCACACCAATGGATTAACAGTATTTTGCATGTGAAAGGAAAATAAATGAGTTAGAATATTGTTTATACAACCAATAAAAAGCTCAACTTGTCAAACCTTACCAGGTCCAAAGGGTCAGTCATAGGCATCAAACCAAAAACACACATATCTGCAAAAGGAAACGATCAAGCAACTAAAGAAACTCAATACCAAGAGAAAACAAAAATTTTGACTTAAATTTCAAAGAATATGACAACTAAGACTTGACAATGCAGGCTGGTCATGGACCGTACACATCCCTAATTTGTCGGTCCACATAGAAACTTTCCCGCATAAACATAGTGCTAGAAGATTACCTTCTTCATCAAGTAAATTTGGTTCATCTGCCTCATGTAATTCTCTGCAAATATATTGAGTAGCTAATTTCTGTTGGCTATCCTCCTCTGCCAAAAAAATGGAGCTAACATGAATAGAAGAAACTTCAAGGGAAAAGAAAAGGCAAATGACATACCACCTATCATAAAAATTAAATCCCATTTTACTTTTCAAAGTTAATTTCTATAGGCAATCTAAGAACGTAAACTTGCGTTAACGCAAAAGTCTACACAGGCTCCAATGTTATCTTCATAGGAGCACATTATGGAATTATCGTCTTATCTATATATACCTGCATTATTTTGCAATAAACTTCCCGCGGCCAGAAGCCGAGCCATGACTGCCATTCTCCCATTTCCAATTGAGCATACCATTGATCCTCAAATGCAATTTCTGTATCTATACACTGCAATTAATAGCATATATTAGCTACCACATTAAAATCATTAAACGTTTTCAAAGACACTGACTCATATCTATCTAAGTTGCAAAAATCAACTCCAAAATCGCACAATCACAAGCTATAAAATAATCTTAAAAAAAACTAAATTTAGAGTGCAAAAAACACACATTGCAAGATCACACAAAATTTCCACTGACATGCAATTCAACAAATGCATGATAACTGAAATCATTCTTCCATAACGCACCGCCAAACCTCTACATGTCTAAAATCCACAACCCTAAACGAAACAAAAATCAGCGATTTTTCGTAAATTTATATAGCGAAACAAAAATCAGAGTTCTAACACTAAACGAAAGAATAAAAAAGGACACTCACCTCGAATCTGTACAAACAATTAACCGATGAGATCACCTTTAAAAGAAGAGAAATCGGCGATTTTTCTTTAATGTGTCTCGATAATACAAGTACGGGTAATAGAGATTGGCTAAAGAAGAAGAGAAGATAGGATTTTTAGAGTAGAAACCCTAGAGGGAGAGGAAGAGGGAATTTAAAGTTTTTTTTTAATTTGGAAAAACGCTCTTTATATTTTCTCTTGTTCTTCTTCTCTCTCCTCTCTGAGGAGAGAGAGAAGAGAAGCTATGAACTTTGCAAAGCTAAAAATACGGGAAATCTTTTATAAAAAAATTAATTTTTTGGATCGTATTTATTAATTCGATTTATTCTCGTCCTTTTTAATGGATAACTACATATAAGTCCCCAACGTATAGTATATCCATGAACAGTCCACAATGTTCAACTCCTTTTCTCATTCGTCCCTCTCTTAAAGAAAGAGGTAATGGTTGACACTGCAAGTTTGTGCATGATACCGAGCCTAGGCGCTAGAAGGAAGACTGGAAGTTGCTTCTCGAAAGACGACCATATAAGATGAGTTCTAACTAACACTATATAAATTGTTATATAAATTTAATTCAAAACCATAGTTACTGCTTGTTCATTATTAATTCTTTTAATCGATCTTCAATAAAATGTTTTTTCCTTACAAAAGGAATTTTTTTTAATTCGTTTAATGAATATTTTCAATCAAGTTGGTATTATTAACACTTGGATTCTAATTTATTACATAGCATGTTATTTACTTGAAAACTAATTTTTTAAAATAAAAAAAATTGAGTAGCTTAACGAATCTAGACCTCGATTTATGGTTAGACCTCGATCTTATCACTAGAATTAATTAGCTTGGTGGACAGGTCACAAGACCTAACCCTCTTACCCAAAACTCAATATTTATTTTTATTTGTTCAATGTTATCCTAACATATATCTTTATATATTTTTTAAGTTTCTAGAATTGTTTGCACAAACTTTTTATTTGTAACAATCTTTTCTATATATGTAATGTTTTTTATGTCATTTTTCTTCGTCAATGGTTATTTATTAACATTAACCAACATCTTCATTAATGGTGAGTATGACATTTATCGTGACGTGTGATTAGTACTTAAAAATATATTTTTATCAAGTTTTATATTATTATTTTACGCTTGAAGTATCAATAACTCTTTAACTAAAGCATGTTTTATAATAACATATCTAATAAAATAAGATACCTTTAATTTATAATAAATGTTAATTTTAAATGCAGACCTATCACATGAATGAAAGAATTGATTGATGAATTTAAGTACTGAAATTGAAAGGATAATGAAATGATCAAACTTAGAAAAGAAATGTTAATACAGTCCAAACTAGAACAGTATTCAGTAATTGAATCATATCTGGAGCTGTAAATCTTAGATTTAGGTCTATTTAATATGAATGGAAAGGTAATACATAGACCTACAACTTTCATGTGGAGGTCTGGTTTTAAAAATGTTGTTTTTAAGTCCAAATTATGGCAACAACAAAGAAGTCTAAACCTACCCTGCAACTCCAATATTATTCAGTGTTTAGCCCATATCTTGAGTTCTATAAATTCAAATGACCTCATTTGTTTTTTTCTAAAAAGCAAAGACAATTTTCTAGAACTTTCATGATTACAAGTGGTTTCAATTCTAATATTATCAATAATATTTTATTCAGATAAGAAGATAAGGATAGTCATCAAGTCAAGATATGGCCACCCATCCATCAATTATTTATGAAATCAATAGTTTCAAATTTTGACATGTAAAAGAAGGCATTTACCATGTATTTAGGCATCTTAGTTTCCAGATCAAAATCATGTTCTTGCTTTTTCTCTTTGTATTTTTATAATGCTTAAATTTTGCTTTTATTAATATCTTGTTTATATTTTTTATCTCTTTTCCTTTACTTAGTTAACTTTTATTTTATTTATATTCTTATGTTTTTTTCCATTATGTTTAGCTAAGTTTATTATATTAAGGTGAAAAGGTTACACTAATGGTGTAAGAATAAATATATTATAAACTTAATATGGACTTTAATGTTTGATACTAACATGTTTTGTATTTGTTATCTTGTTCACTCTTTAATACTTTGTTTGTTAAATGATTAATCTAGATTTATATTGTATAACATTTGGTACAACAAATACTTGACACTTTCATAGTCTAACCGTGTGGTATAACTAACACTTGTACTATCAAGGAACTTGATTTGTTGTTAACATAAGTAATAATCATGAATGTCTGATAAGATTTATAACTATTAGTATCATTTGAATAAAATAATTAATATAATCATTTATAATCCAATTGAAACTTTTTTTATGTGTAGTTTCCAATTGAATAATAATAAAAAATTTATATTATACTTGTTTGAAATACCATTAGTAGATCGTCTAATCTTGATACTTATTTTTATTATTGTTTGATCCTCACATTGATCTTTCATATCAAAATTGTCATCAACTTCTTTATTATTATTATTAGTACTACTATTTCTTCTACTGTTATTATTATTGTTATTGTTGTATTATTGTTGTTTATAATTTATATAATTAACATCTATATAGTTCGACCCTGATCTTGTCGAGTTATTTATTATTTTGACACTTCTATATTTAAAAGAAGACATTAATCTTTTGGTCATGTCAGTGTGCATGACATCAAATAACAAATCTTCCTCCTAAACTAAAAGGGTTTAAGATTAATAATAAAATGGATTAATAATCACATTATAATTTTGAAAAAGTCACACCTAATATTATGGTCACTAAAAAACCTAATATTTTACGAGAGTCTAGGTAAAGAGATTAGTTGTACATGGAAAAGATACATCACCCCTAATGCACCTTTCTTATGGTAAGCTACAGTGTTGATCAATTATTTTTATAGGTTAGGTTTTTATTTGTTGGTCTCAGGTGAGATGCAAGACATATCTTCTATTTGTTTCTATTTTACATTCTCTAGTTAAATCCTGACCATTCTAGAATCTAAATTTTAGTATCATATTTATTTTTTATTTTATATCTTTAATATTGAGAATATACTTTATAGTATAATTTTATTTTCTCAAATAATAAAGTCTACAACTAATGCATAACGTATATTGCTAATAACTCATTTAATTTAATATCCAGAGTACATATTATGTAGTAAAATTCATACGTTGAATATTAATTAAACAAATTAATTTTTGTGATATTTTTAAAATCTTAACCAAATTCTAATGGATAATCATAGATTAATTATAATATTTATTTTTTATTTTTAAAAACATGATAAAAATATACTTTTTGAAGAAAATATATGTAAAAAAAAATTAGAATTTGGTTGTATGCACTTAAACAAGAAAATATTTTTTATATTTTTAAAATAAGGAATCTTTTTTTTAATTTAAGAGAAAAACTAGGTATTTTTAATATCTTATAATTTAAGTTTACAACCCAATATTAAGTGAAATTTTTTATATATAAAAAAAGACATGCTTTTTGTATTTTTGAAAGAAGTAAATTTTTTTTGAATCTTTCATTTATTTATTTTTTGAAATTTCTGAGAAAAACTAGATATTTTTAATATTAAGGTTAATATCTTAAAATGAAAGTCCATAACATGATATTTAGGTAAAATTATTGAAAAAATAAAGAAGAAACCCACAAGTAACTTGAAATTAGTCCTTAAATTTTTTTCAAAATCTTATGAGCTAGCTTATTGCTTGTTTGAATATACATTAAAATAAGAACAAACTAAAGTTAAAGGAAAGGGCAACATGGCATATTTGTCAAACAAACATTTAGAATAAAAATTAAAGGCATTAAAAATATCTTAAGACAGTGTTTAACAAACACACCTTAAGGATAAAAACATGATGTTTTTTTCTTAGAAAAAAATAAGTTATGCCAAGCATACCTATAGGTCTGGGTTGGGCTTAGCCCAAACACATGGGATAGACTTATTAAGTTTGAAGACCAAGCCTATATGTATAGGGTGGGCTCAAGTCTATCCCAATTTGATTTTGTTAGGCCGATAGACATCCTAATATATTTCTTTATAGAACCAACCCAATCACACAAGCTAGGATGAAAGACTAACCTTATTTTTCTTTGTCATTTGCCTAATCTAATGATTGTTTCTTTTGGCGAAGAAAGCTTTCCAATAAAAAAAAAGTAATTATTCATATATTTCAAGCACTACTCTTATAAAAAAGGAAGGATAAAAGAAGTTATCTAGCCTAGGGTTAGTAACTTCTTGATGATGGTGGTCTCATTATGGTATAGTGGTTCATAATGGAGGCTGGTGATACTGGTGTGGAGGTCGAACCATAGGGAAGAAAGATAGTGATGAAGATGATAATATATGTAAAGAAGAGTGGTGGCTTTATGTGTGTGTGTTGGGGTTTCAATTTCATAGGACAATGTAAAGAGAAAAGGTATTTAGCTTTGATTTTTTTCCTCTAGTTTAGTGTAGAGTTAGGATGGTTCCTTTTTCTATTTTATTCTATCACTCTCTTTCCCCTCTCATTTGTTTTGGTTTTTCACTAGCAAAATCATTATGGTTAATGATCAAGCCTTCATCTTACCCATTTATTCTTGCCCTTTAAAGTTGCCTCTCAATACATTGCAACCGCAGGTTTTAATATATTGCTTAGGTCGTGCTTTTTATTTGTCATGACAGAGCTTAAATGAGGTTGATTAATACTTAAAAATGTATTTTTATCAAGATTTTATATCATCATGTTGCACTTAAAGTATCACTAAATTATCTAACTTACGCATGTTTTATAATAACAAGTCTTATAATATAAAATATCTTTAATTTGTGGTAAATGCTCATTTCAAATGTAAGCATGTTTTGCAATTCAAAAGATTGATTTAATTATTAAAAGTGGAAAAATAAACAAAGGGCAAAGCTTATAAAAGATATACTGATTTAATTCAAACTAAAATAGTATTAAGTTATTGGGTCATATTTAGAGCTATAGATCTTAAATTTCAGTTTGGTTTATATGACTAAAAAGCTAAGAAATATAAATAAAATATTCATAAAAAGTACAAGACTTAATTCTACCGTTTGGAAGTCCAAATCTTAACATCAAAAGAAAAGTCCAAATCTGTCCTACAACTCATATACTATTCAATGTTCAGCCTATATCTCAAAGTTATCGTCATTGTCATCGTCATCATCATCATTATTATTAATTATAATTTATATAGTTAACCTCCCTATGGTTCGACCTAGATCTTGTCGGGTTATTTATTATTCAACACTCTGCACTTGAAAGAGACATCAATTATTTGATCGTATCAATAAATATTATGGTTGATAGGCATGATAATATTTATAGGATTAAAATCCAGGATGATTGGGTTGGAATTGAGATATGAGATGTGAGTTATTAAAAATGTAAACATGTTACACATTGATAACTTGGGACCTTTCGGTGTAGGGGGGACTTAATCAAAATTTTGGTAGATTTTAATACGAAGACCATGAATATATATAGAAAAAAATTAATTACTTTGTTTTTCGATTGACATGAAAATGTTGTTTTTATCCCAAAATAGAAGATGTTACATTATAAAGTGGTGTAAAAGTTTACAGTATTTTATTCAAACTACTTATAAAGTGAGGTAAAAGTTTAGCATAATACACACATATATACATTATGAGAGTGTGCTTGTAAAAAGGTACATTATTAATGCCATAAGAAAAGGAAGTTGTTATTTCTATGAAAAACAAAAATTTCAAATAATATTGCTATATTTGTTTGTCAAAATTATAGTTCTTGAAAGGAAAAAAAAGAGTAAAAGATTAGTAATTTTATTTTTTAATCACATTATTAAGTTAGAGGGAATATGGTTAAAAGAGAAATAAGATAAAGATATCTATTATAAAATACAGAAATACAATAGTGATATTCATATAGACAAACACAATAAGTTATGAGCTTTATGTATTTTTGTTTCTTTTGAAAGGCTAATACAATGTTGTAAGTTAAAAAATCCAAGACAAATGAGATAGGATGGTGTAAAAACAAGTTGAACATAATTTGAGTGGTTAAAAATGATTATGTAGATATTTTTTGTTTTTGCTTTACATATATTTATTCTTCCATGTTTAGTGGTGAAACATAATAAGCAAGATCTCCAACAAATATAATATGATATCTCAAAATAATGTGTTCAAACCTGTGACACTTAAAATAAATTATATGTAAATCAATAATCATTTATCACTTGATAACATAACAAAAAAGTGTGTTAATATAGGTAACATTAGAGAATAAAAATCAAATAATAAAATGAAGAGAAATAAAAAAAAAAGAGGCATAAACCCATGAACTAACTATAAACATCAAATATAAAAATGAAAATCCCATAAAAACCAATATACATTATGCGAAAGAATATGGAAAAAATAAAAAACAACATGAATTAAAATGAATCAACTACCAAATCAAATCTCGATTGGAATAGAAAAGATTTAAAAATATAAAAATATAAGGAATTACATAGGGGAAAAAGGTCAATTAATTGTCATCACTATTAATTTCATATTTAGTAACATATTTTCACAAAACCTATCATACAATTTTATATTATAAGATAATAATGCATGACCAATTATATAATTAAAAAACAACATGAATTAAAAAGAATCAACTGTCATACCAAATCTTGATTAAAATAGAAAAGATTTAAAGATATAAAAATACAAGAAATTACACAGAAAAAGAAGGTCAATTAGTTGTCATCTCTATTAATTTCATATTTAATAACATATTTTCACAAAACTTGTCATATAATTTTATATTATAAGGTGAGAAAACATAACCAATTATATAATTGAAAAATAATATGAATTAAAAAGAATTAATTGTCATATCAAATCTCGATTATAACAGAAAAGATTTAAGGATATAAAAATGCAAGGAATTATTTAGGAAAAAAAGGTCAATTAACTGTCATCACCATTAATTTCATATTTAATAACATAATTTGACAAAACCTATCATATAGTTTTTATATTATAAGGTGAGCATGCATGACCAATTATATAAATAGAGAAAACCAAAAATAAATCATTCATTGAAAAATTATTATTCATCAAAAATAAAAAAGGAAAGAAAAGGAACACTGTAAATTTTTGAATCATGATCATTTAAATGATGTTGTTTTTTTACGTGGATAAGGGCTTTCTTTTTATATTGGCAAATCAAAAACAAAGGATCAAAATAAAGTTTTATCTAAGCATCATTAAAAGAGTAAGGTTTATCCTCGAATAAGGCTCTAAGGATAGGAAAAAAAGGATGGTGCATTGTTATTACTGTTGGTATTGGTGCTACCAATAATAAATTCGTCAAGAACCCTTAATGGAACTTCAACTCCCTTTCCATTCTAATTGTCATTGGTCTTACCAATTGCTAGTCTTGAATCATAAATAAATTCCAAACTTTCCTATTTCTTATCACAATTCAATTATTCATAAGTAATCAATTAAGTAATAAAACATTAAACCTATATCTTATTAACTCTAGTAATTTGAATTTGAAAGAAAGAAAAAGATCAATTTGTTGACACAAATAAATAATCAAAACAATAAGAATCAAAGAGAACTAACTATCTATACCAAATCTCGATTGGAATAGACAAAATTTAAATACAATTACCATGTGGATGCATTAATTAAAAAAAAAGGTAGTGTATAAATTTGAAATTAAATTTAAAAAGTGTATGTGTGTGTTTGAAAAATATATATATAAAAAAAAGAGTATGATTAAAATTGCAACTGCTTGGTTTTTTATTATCATGGCTAGCCTTCAAAACTATTAAAACTCCAAGTAATTTTGATAATGAAGGTATGTAAAGCAATGAGACAACATTGCAAGTGTGTGTGTATTTGCAAACAACTTTTTTAAAAATCTTTTAAATCATCAAAATAGTAAAAAAATAAAAAATGACCCATTTTCTAATTCACTTTTCAAATCCTAATATTTAATTAAGTGTGTAGAAAATAGTAACAAGAAGAAAAAATTCAGGATGCTCTTTTTTAGTCTATCTTCCACTTACCAATCATGGTAAAAGCTAAATTAAGATGACTTTTCATAGAAAAAAAACAGAAGAAGGAGAAGAAGAAAACAAAACTCATATCTAAAAAACATTTTAATGGTAAAATTCATTCATTAAAATAAAAAGAAAAAAAACTCAAAAACCTTCATGTTTTAATCAAATCCTTTTAGAAAGAAAAGATGATGATTCTAGTTTTAATCAAATTCTAAGGGTTAGAAAATCCATTTTCACTTGTGTTATTTTCCTAAAAAACCTATAAAAAGAAACCTTAGAGACTTTAGAAAAACTTTTTTTTTCTGGTATTAAGTCACCATTTAATACGTTAAAAAAAAACTCAACCTTGATTCAAAAACAACTTTTGATATTGATAAACTGTTCTTGGCAAGAAAAAAGAAAAAAAATAAAAAAGACCCAAATGGAACTCTCATCAATAAATGGAATCAATCAACATTAAAAAAAAAAAAACAAGTTTTGTTGTTGAAAAGTGATTGTTTATGAATTTTTCCTCTTCTTCACCATAATGTAGCAATCCTCTTCTCTCTTAAACTTAATAATCAAAATGTAAAATAAATAAAATTTTGAACCAAATGTTTAATCTCCAAGCTTTAGAGACCAAAAAGGAGATTTGAAAAAAACCTACAAGGCAAAAATGAGAGAAAAAAAGATGATAACACAAAAGATTTTTATAAAAAGATATCCTATTATTTCTTTGTTTTAATTTTGGTCTTCTCTTTTTACATCTTTCTTAAACAATAAAATCAAACATTTTTTTTTGTTAAATCAAGCACTAACCGAATATCATAACATTTTTTCATGAAACAACTAATGACTATATAAAATGTAGATAAAAACAATCTATTAACCCCAAATCCCAATTAACACAACTTCTAAGCATTAAATTGAAAACAAACAAAAATAATGACAAAGGAAGAAAAAATAAAAAAGAACCAAAATTTGCACCATTTGTTTTTTTCAAAATAAAAGATCGGCTATTATTTATTTATTTCTAACTTCCAAGCATTAAATTGAAAACAAACAAAAATATAACAAACAAAGAAAAAATAAAAAAGAAGCAAAATTTGCACCATTTGTTTTTTCCAAAATAAAAGGCCTGCCATTATTTATTTATTTCCAACTTTCAAGCATTAAATTAAAAACAAACAAAAATATAACAAAGGACCAAAAAATAAAAAAAGACCAAAACTTACACCATTTATTTTTTCCAAAATAAAAGGCCTGCTATTATTTATTTATTTCAATTTTGGTCTTATCATTTTCAATTTGTAAAAAATAACAAAATTAATTTTTTTTTAAAAATCAAGCACTAGCTCGATAATAGAATGTTTTTTCAAGATTGTGACAATTATATAAAAGGCAATTTAAAATAGACTTTCATCCACAAATCCCAAACAAAATAATATTAAAGGATAAAATTAATTATAAAAAATACTAAGCAAATTCACAATATATTATCTTAGAAGACATAATGTTTTCATAGTGAAACATCAAGTATTTTGTTAATAGTGATATGTTGATTGATTTTGTCATTTCCTAACATCATGATACAATCATATAGTGGTTAATAATAATTTTAATTGTGTATCAGGCGAGATTTAAGGTATCTCTACCACGACAATTTGTTTTCTCAATAATCTAGGAATGAAGAAGAAGATCGATGGTCATGTTGCAATTTTTTTATTTTTAGATTCATTAGTCTCCCTAAGCTAGATCAAATCTAACCTATTTTAATAAGATTAGCTGAAAGGGATGAGCATAAAATGACATGTGTAATGAGTTATGGTGCACACAAATTCTTATTTATGTCATTGGACTTAACAAATGTTCCAGCAACATTTTATAATCTTACAGATGATGTATTATATAATTTATTAGACAATTTTGTTGTTGTCCATTTAGACTATATTGTAATTAGTAAAGAGATAAGAGATCATGTAATTCATCTTTGAAAAGCATTGAATAAATTGAGGGAACATGAGTTGTTTGTAAATATATATATATATAAGTTTGCAAAAGTCTGAGATTATATTCCTAGGCCACTAGACCACTTATTTAATGAGGGACAAGTGAAGATGGATTCACGAAAGATTCAAAACATTAGTGAATGTTCAGCAACAAAGATAATCGTAGAGTTAAGATATTTTTTGGGACTTGCAGACTATTGCAAACGATTCAACGAGAGTTACAACAAAAAGTAACTCCTTTTTTTAGATTTTTTAAAGAAGAATCAAAGATTGGAATGGTTAGTTGATTGCCAAAAGTTTTTAACAAGGTAAAGATAATAGTAGTGTTGGCTCTTATCTTAGGATTACTTGATTTAAAAAGTCATTCAAAGTGTATATTAATGCTTTAGATAGAACCATTAGAGGAGTGTTGGTATAAAAAAGGATATTTGATTACTTTTGAGAGTCGAAAGTTGATTGATATTGCACTACCTTGACATATAAAGAGTATATGTATTGAGATCAAGGTTTGTTGTCAAAATTCATAATGTTGCTAACACCTTCTTTAAGACATAGTAGAAGTCATCACAACAATAAACTTAATGGCAAAAATTCTTGGTAGAGTATGAATTTGTTTGGAAAAATAAATAAGGAAAACATAATCAAGTTACTTTATTTATATATAAAACCTTAATAAGGTACATATACTTAGAGAAATTGAATAAATATAAAATAATAAAGAACAATTAGTTAATATTGACTATGAAATCATTTATCAGCATAAGGTAAAGTTGTTTTTAAAAAAATATAATTTTTACTTTACTACATGTAAGATATGAAATTACATCATTATAATAAAATTACCTAAATCAAGCTAAAAGTTAAAAATTTAAAAGCAACTAAAAAGTCATTATTGTAAAAACATTAATTGCCTTACCTTGTTCAAAGTGGATGCATACTAATATGTTGGTAAAATATTGTATTATGCATCTAATGTAACAATTTATATAAGTTTTGAAACATTTAAAAAGTATAAGAATATATAAATTAGAGCTTTATTTATTTTTAAGGTATTTTAAAAATTAATTTTCAATAAATTAAAGATTAACAAAATTAATACCAAACCATTTAACAATTTGAAATTAATAATTAATATCATATGCACAAATTAAAAAGATAAGGATAACAAGATTTTTTTTTTCTGAGCTTAAAATTAAACTCAATCTTTTTACAAGCTAAAAATCAAATATATATTATTTTTTTTAAATATAAGATTAAACTCAATCTTTTCATGGGCTAAAAATCAAGCCTTACACAATTTTTTTTAAAGCTCAAGATTTTAAACCTCTCTTTCGCTCTCTACCAAAGGGATACATCTAAATGGTTCAAGTGTAACTTATACTTTTACAATTTTATTTTCTCTAAACACACCTTACACTAGTAAATATCCCAGGCAATTAGATTAAATCTTTTTGAAAATGTAATACACAAAGATGAAATATTGATTTTAACGCAATTAAGATTCAAAGCTTTTAGAAAATATAAAAGAATAATAATAAAACATCGGAATGAGAAATATCAAAGCATCAAGAGTAATTAAAAATATTGAGAAATTATGTAGAGAGAGTTCTTACTTGAAATCAGGTGGGCATTTATAGAAAAATACTAAAATTAGCTATTATTCCTAATTAAAAAGTAAGAGAAGATATCTTCTTCATCCATGTGTTTTTGCAAGATGTGAAAAACATCTAGACTGAAGATTCCGAGAGAGAAAAAAGTTGTTCCATGAACAAGAAGAGCATGTTGCACGCTTCTCTCGTAATAACAAGTTTATCATCTTGGCTAGTAATAAAATATTGGTTTAACAAACCACGTAATAAAGTATTTAGCTACAAGTGAATAATAAAATATTTTAAAATGTAATAGCACACATAATACGTATCAGGCTCTTCATTTAAGAATAAATACCAAAATATATGATGAAGTGATTTTTTACAAGGTATTTATCACTTTGTAATATTTTGTGTACTAAAAATGTTTTTAAATGAAAATATGGCAATAAAATATTTTACGATAATGAAAATCATTTTGTGATGCTAAATTGTATTCCATAGAGACTTGATTACATAATATAAATTTTACAATATTTTATTATCTATCAGTTATTTATATATTTTTATGGCTTATTTCATTTTCAGTTTGTATGTTTTTTATTTTTTTGAATTTTTGAATTTTTCAAGTTTTGTAAATTTTGTAAAAATTACTTTTTTATACTTTAAAAATTAAATTTTATTTTGGTGTTTTAAGGGGAAATGTTTTCCAAAAATAACAAAAGAGTATAAAAGAAAATATGGAGGTGAAGATTTCTTAAAAAAGGAACATGAAAGAATAAGAGTAAAAGTAGATAAGAAATGTTTGTTAAATAAATAACATCAAAACTTACTAAAATATTAGAATTTGTATTTTGCTTCAAGACATTTTTTATTAACGAGGTACAACTTATAAAGGATATTTAAAAGTGTAATAATAGTTTTTTAAAAAAATTATTTTGATATTAAATGATTCAAAAATATAAAAAAATTAATTTTAAAAAAATTAAAATTTACTCAATCCTGTTTATAACACAATATCAAACATGAATTAAGGTTCAATCGCACGTCGCACCAGACGGCAAAGCAAACTAGAGTTGATTTCTCGTATATTTGGTAGTTATCTTAAAAGTAACAAGTTTTATCCCTAAATATCTTTTTTCTTTTTTTAACACAAACCATAAATTTCTACTCCAATTTTACAATCTATTTATGCTAGCTAGTATCATTTGCTATATCAGGTCAGGTATGTTTTAAAACCAAAGATGACCACACTTCGTGCATATATGTTCTTTCTATTTCATGTTGTCTTCTTAAAGTTATATAATCATTTTCTTGATGAATAAAGTTGTACAATTATTGAGTAATGAAAAACACTACAAGTATCTCTTAAAATCAATACTACAAGTATTTATTGGCTAATTTTTATACATAGAACATAATTATTGAGCATGAGAAAACATTGTAATTATCTATTGATTTCCAAAAAACACCATCTCCGAACTTATATATTATTATTTCGAATCATTTAATAGTATAAGAGACTGTAAGGTTTATAGTTTATGGTTTAATTTTGAAAGCAAAATGGATCCGTTCCCTTCATAATTACACAACTACGTATAAGATTTTGATTACAGGGGCTTGCATGCCTTGAAAAGTTTCTTAAAAGTGGAGCCTGCATCTTTCTAAAGTTCCCCAAGCTCCGCTGTGGAAAACAAACACAATCGGGACAATGAAACATATTATAAATCGAAACAAATATGTAATAATTATGTACCCATTGCTTTTTTAACGAAGCATATTCAATTCTCAATAACTTTACTTTAGTTATTATGTAATAGAATCGAATATTACCTTTTTTGGGTAGTGTAAGACCCAACAAATTCTCTAAATTCCATATCTTCAAATTCAGGTTTTAAAATTAATGTAAGAAAAATTTATCTCTTAAATACTTAAGATAAATAAAATGTGTGTATTTTTAAAAATACTTTCATTTTTTGTATAATTCTTCATTTGTGAAACCTATTAAGAATTTAAAAAAAAATATTATTTTATTATTAAAAAACTTTAAATATGTATTTAAAAAAACTGATTCCATAACATATAAATTATGATACGTGGAATAAAAAAGCAAAGACAATAACTTTTAGGGATGTAATTTATTTAATAAGTTTTAGATATATGTNTCCATAACATATAAATTATGATACGTGGAATAAAAAAGCAAAGACAATAACTTTTAGGGATGTAATTTATTTAATTAAGTTTTAGATATATGTTTTAGATTACTAATTTGAATTTTACAAGTTTTATAATCACTAAAAATTTATATAATTATTAATTTTAAGATTTATGAGATTAATTAAAATATATAAAATCTAGTCTGATTATTTCAATAATAATAATAAAAAAAAAGTAGGGGCACTGATATTTGCCGGTCAGGTGAAACTTTCATTTTATCAATCTTGTCGGGATTAAACTAATAGCAAGTAATCACTACAACCGCAACAGGGGGCACTGATATTTGCGGGTCAGGTGAAACTTTCATTTTATCAATCTTGTCGGTATTAAACTAACCGCAAGTAATCATAGCATGCTACCGATAAGGTGCACAGAGAGTGCTCATATGATTACTCAAGAGGGAAAAATAAAATAAAAATGTAGGAATATAATTATAATATTGTTTGTTTTTTAAATTATTTTTTATTTTAAATTATATTAAAATATTTTTTATTTTTTTAAAATATTTCTGATATTAACATATTAAAAAAAATAACAACATAAAAAATTAATTTTAAGAAAAAGATTTTAAATTTTGATGGAATAATTATGTTCCAAGTGTATTTCATGAAAATTCGGATTTTTTTTATTTAATATTAATATTTATATTTTTTTATCATTTTAATATTTATATTAGAAATAAATTTTAAAAAATAAAAAAATTAATATATTTAAAAATAAAAAATCCTATAAAAAACAATCTATAACAGTTTTATAAAAATCCGTACACCAGCGGCGGCAGCACTCGTGATCGTACCATTTGATTTCCTTATTGTAAAGCATCTGTGCTGGGCGTGGTGGTTAATAAAGATATATATTAGATAGTCCGTACGGTTGTGTCATTAATTAGCCATCGAGAGTGGCAAACCAACTCAGCGCCTGCTTTTTAACATGAGAGCGAAAGCGGGTTCGGTTCCTTCTTTGCGCAGCAATGGATTTTTTATGTTTTTTCAGTGGTCGATAAATCTTGCATTTCTATATATATACGTGCTATTAATTAGCAACAATACCCCTAATTACTTTTCATGCATCATAAATGTTTTCAAAATTGATACTGTCTTTGTTTATAAAATAATCAATTAGCTGGATCATGTTAAATTTATGTATTGTTTTATATTTTCTCAATTATTTTAATATTACACTTTTATGAGAATTTTTTAATGAATCTTTCTTTCATTTATTTATTTAATTTTACTTGCAAGGATGTCACCGATTGAATATCATTGTATGAAAAAATGATAATCACAGCATGGAAGTACAACAAAATGCATTAGTTTTTTTAAAAAAGAAAAAAAGAGAAAACTAACAATTCGGATCCAATACACTTAACTAACATAAATATTTTAATCATTTTTTAATGAGAAAAAACAAAAAGATTCTTACACCTTCGTATGTACCCTTTCAATTAGGAAATTCAATCCAAGAGTATTCCTTAGTTAATTCTTATATATATATTTTTTTAATTCAAGAAAGCTCTAATTTTTAAAAAATATACTTTATAAGTTTAGGTAAATGAATAAAACCTCGGTTATCCCAAATTCTTATAAAAGATATACATTATGACTTAAACTCAAGACTTGTTATATAGATCCCAAACTCTTTATCATCATGCTACACTTCTTGAAAATAGTTCATTCTTATATTTGCACTCATGATTTTAAAATGCACAAACACCTGTCAAATTTATTGTTTCACTTGATCCTTTTTTCATGTGCTCGTGGTCATGTTTTGTAATTTTATCATAAGTTAGATTAATATTTTTTAATATAAAAAAAGTATTGTTAATATGTTTTATAGTAAAAAATAATTATATAAAAGTTAATTTAATTTGATCTAAGATTGATAAGTTTGTTGAGAAGTTTAAAAACAACTTTAATGACTATATAAAAAAATAGCAAAAATAGATATTCATCAAATCAAACATTGACAAAATAATATAATATTTATTTAAGATAGTGATAAGCAAACAAAATAATTAATCAAAATTAATTTAAAATTAACTAAATATTAAATTATAAAAGTAAAAAAAGAAGTTAATAATTTAAAAAAAAAACTAAAAATAAAAAAATTGAATTGAAAAAATAAAATAAAAAAAAAACAAAACAAAAAAAATCTAAACACACTAGTCTAAAGGTTTATCACTCTTGGACCTTTGTAAAAAAGCTAGGTGTATGAGTTTGTTAACATAGACTCAAACACTTAAGCTTTGATATATATTAAAAAATTCTATTTGTTTTGAAAAACAAAAACAGGAAATATTGCTTATTATGCTTAGATTTTAATAACCAGAGGGTCTTTGGAAAATCAAGATAGAGGTGTTTTACATCCAAAAAAATATTTTCAACTATTTTTTGATCTAAAACATAAAAAAATATCTTTAAAACCTAAATAAATTTACTTATATCTTCAAATAACCTAAAAAACAATCCAAAAACAAAAAAACAACCTAAAACCTAAAAACCTCCCAATATTATATATATTCTCTCATAAAATTTAAAAGTACACACACCTCTAATTGAACTCCTCTCATTGAACGAAACTTATTAACAGTATGATTGATAATTTTGGATGTACATCAATATTTTTTTTCTATCCCGGAAATCCAGTGATTTTCTCTTTTTTCACCTAACTAGAACTAAAAAATAAAAAAATTATAGCTTTGAACTAAAGTAGATTTTAAAAAAATTTAAAGTAATTGGTTTGCAATTTAATTATATAAAAATCTACATAAGAAAAAAATATCCGATGATCAAAATAAAAAATATATTATTTACTCTAATCTAGAGTGAATTGTGAAAAAATAGACAATGTTTTCATTTATAGTGAAACAACACACCTTTTAATTTCTTTATAGTTATAATTATAATTAGATCTTGCATTTCATTGTATCCGTGAACAATTAAATGCTTTGATATTTTTTAATTTGGTTTTTTTTTAATATTAAGTTTAAGGGGTACTAAACTTTACAAATTATTTTTGTTTATTTTCTATAAAGTTATCCTAATCTCATAACTTGAGTTTGGTAATTTAACTCATGTTATCTATCTCATGTAAATTTTTTATTTTTTTAATTGAGTTTTTTTCTCAACTTCATCATTCAAAATTGAATTGATTAAGAATTATATTTTATTTTTTAATTTGTTTTCTATAAAATTATCACTATCTCATGACTGGGGTTGGGAGTTGGCCCGATTGCCTTGGTTTTTATTTTTATTTTTAATTGAATATTTTTTTTATCATTTAATATTAAGTTGATTGAAAATTAAATTTTATAATTTATTTTCTACAAGATTATCTCGGCCTTATGATGCAAATTTAGGTTCGGTTAGTTAACTTGGATTCATTATGATGGTTTTTTTTAATGTTTTTTAATTTCATCCTAAAATATTGAATTTACCAGAAATCCCGCTTCATAATTTATTTTAATTTTCTTTCTATAGAATTATTTTTGTCTCATGACTTAGATTTGATAGATTAACTCATTTTGCTTTTACCTATTTTTGTAATTGAATTTTTTTTCCAATTATATATTTTAGTATTACATTGATTGAAAATTAGAGTTAATAATTTTTTATTTGCTTTCTAGAGGGTTATTAGGGTCTTATGATTTGAGTCGGAAATTTAGCAGGTTGACATTGATTATTATGACATGTTTAGAAGTGTTGTTACGATTGGTTTTCAAAGTGCTTTTACTCAAAAATGTATCGAAATAATATTATTTTATTTTTTAAATTATTTTTTATATCAATGCATCAAAATTATTAAAAATATCAAAAAATATTAATTTGAAGTAAATAAAAAATATATATTTTTTTAAATATTTTTGAAATGCAAAAAAAATATGAAAGTCGATCTAATATATTATCTTAATATTTTTTAAAAGATATCATCTTGATTTTTTTAGTTAAACTATATTTTTATATTTTTGAATTTATAAAATTAATTAAATTAAATCAAGTTAATCCTCACATAAATTTTTAATGCTAGAAAACATGTTAAAAACATTAGGATATTTTTTTATATTAATTTTTTTTAATTCAATTCAAGGCATGGCTCAAATAATTATCTAGTAGTAACTAAATACAAACTCTTGCTTGCTTTAGAAGTGTTTCCAACTTCACTTGCTTTACAAAATGCATGCGTGATTTTTTCTTCATAAAAAAGGAAATGCTTTGAACGGACCCCATCCTTCACAAACATCTTCATGTTTCCATTCATCGCACAAGCTGAAAATGGAAAAACCGCGCCTAGAAAATCTTGCAGCATAATTCCTATATTTTCAAGACTAATATATTATCCGGGTACACAGAATTGAACATAGCATATATAATATCATAACCTCTCTTTTTTTTTAATCTATATGATACATGAATCTTATAAAATCTAAGCCTCATTTACCTGAAAACCTCAACTGATTTGATGGGTTAATTTATAATCTAGGTGATTTAATATCTAATTTAAATTAAATTTAAATAAAAAATAGAAGAAGAATTAATCTAGTACAATCCTATTAGAAATTTAAGTTGACAAGTCAGCCTAAAAAAACTTTAATAAAAAATTATTGATTTTTTAAAATAATGTAATATTTATAAAATAAAAAATTTCATTAATTTGGGTTCATTCAAATAAACCCATCTAGCATATAATTTAAAATTTATCTCAAACTTATCCCCAAATCAATTTTAAAAAATATATCCGGAACTCTCAGGTTAAACAAGCCTCCAAATATTTCCTTTTCTAATTTTCAAATTTTTTTTCTTTATTTTTTGACTTCCATTGTTGTATAGATTCTGTAGACGACATAATCATTTCACATGAACTTTCCTCCTCACTTTACATTCTTCTTTGCCTCCACTCCCTTCCAAAGTTCCATTAACTACATCTCCCCCCACTCAACACTTAAACTCCACATGTAATCACAACCGTCAACTCGCTTTGACAACTCTTAATCAACGGCCTTCATGCTTTAAAATTTTAAACCTTTTGACTTTCAACTCCAACTGTATATATACCCTCCCTTCTCCGGCTTCTCGCTATCACTCTACAATTTGCTTTAACCTGCTGAATTTTTCGAAAAATAGTCAATTTCCCTTAAGTTTTAGCTTCTTCAAGATCCAAATTTGTTGTAACATTAATATTTTCTGCCTTTTATATCCTGAAACAACAAAATACTTGATCAAAAAGAAGAAAATTTTTATTTGTTTTTTTAACTAAATCTAGCATGGCAGATATTTTATGGAAAATGGGAGCAATGTTATCGTCTGATCATAGCTCAGTGGTGCCAATAAACCTGTTCGTGGCACTACTTTGTGCGTGTATAGTAATTGGTCATTTACTAGAGGAGCAGCGATGGATGAACGAGTCCATTACTGCACTTGCTGTAGTCAGTATCTTCATTTGCTTACTTTTATGTTACTTTTTTTTGTGGGGTTATAGAGGTTTTGATGGTGAGTTAATGCATGCAGGGTTTGTGCACTGGAATTGTGATTTTGCTAACAACAGGAGGAAAGAGCTCGCATCTCTTGGTTTTCAGCGAAGATTTATTCTTTATTTATCTGCTTCCGCCAATCATCTTTAATGCTGGGTGAGTTAGCGTGTATATGTGTGTGTATTTTCCTTTACTAGTATTAGGGTTGTATCATTTGCTGATCAATTCATTTTAAGCTTGAGACCTTAAGTGTTTGTTTGCTTGCTTGAGATTTTTTCAGATTTTTATGTGTACAATGAAATTATGCCAAGCATCATCCAGAACAGCTATTTTTTCCCTTCTAATTTTCTTCGATATTTGAAACAAATGCCTTAGAATAGCACAGTTGTCTTGAAATTTTTGTTGCTGGGACATCTCATGAATTTTTCTGTCTTCCCACCAGGTTCCAGGTAAAGAAGAAGCAGTTTTTCCGCAACTTCATGACTATCATGCTTTTTGGCGCAGTCGGTACTCTGATATCCACTGCCATCATTTCAATAGGTACACTAAAACATCAAGTTCATGACAATACTTTGTCTTGTTAGCGCTGAATAATGATCTTAGCTGCACTCTATTTGTGATTAATTTGTTGTTTTTGGCATAGGGGCCATTCACTTTTTCAAGAAAATGAACATCAGTTCCCTCAGAATTGGAGACTATCTTGGTATATTCCATATCACATTCTTTCTTTATTTTCGAAGTTTTCAAGACTCTGTTTCTGCCATCAGATAGCTTGCTTGTGTATACTCATCTCTTGCCTTGATTGCAGCAATTGGAGCAATATTTTCAGCCACGGATTCTGTTTGCACCTTGCAGGTATGAGACTCCTGGTCTAGATATGGTCTGATTACAACTTTTGAAGCAACTCACACAGAAAAAAGTGATTTGAGTACTTCAATTTGTGTTGTTGTAGGTTCTTAACCAGGATGAGACGCCTTTATTATACAGTCTGGTTTTTGGAGAAGGTGTAGTAAATGATGCAACATCAGTGGTGCTTTTCCATGCAATTCAGAGCATTGACCTATCTCACATCAACTCAAGCATTGCAGCTGAATTTCTCGGAAACTTTCTATATTTGTTTATCTCAAGCACCATACTGGGAGTTCTAGTAATTCTCTCCCTCTCTCTATACATGTGTGTGCACACATGCGCCCATGCTTGTGTGATTAGCATGTGATTTTTCTGCATATATTGTGTTTTGTGACATTGCACACTTTTTTGACTCCTGCAGACTGGACTACTTAGTGCATACATTATCAAAAAGCTCTACTTCGGCAGGTTAGCAAATTATTATCAAACATAAATTCATGATTAGTTTCTATCCCATATAGAGGTTTAGGACAGTAAAAATTAACAACCACAGCAGCTCAATTGCAAGAGGATGAAATGTCAGTTTATCTTGAGATTGCTGTTTGATATTGGAGTTTCACTTTATTTTAATGTCTTTAAAATCTCACAATGTATTCCTCAAGTTTGTTTCATGTTTACATATATTTCCGTGGTAGCTCAGGTGACAAAAGAAATATTTGCTAGAATAACATGCTGGGAATTATTTTGTGTTGACTAGGTAGTGCTCTCATATATTTTTGTTTTGCCACAAAATCCAGGCATTCTACCGATCGTGAGGTTGCTCTTATGATACTCATGGCTTACCTTTCATATATGCTGGCCGAGGCAAGATTTCTCTCAATCATAGAGTTCCTCTCCATGGACCTCGTTTGCTTTTGCTTTCTACTATTAGATTGAATTTCAGTGGTGAAAGGCAGATTAACCATCATTTTTTGAATTTCGGGTTTTCTTGCAGCTATTCTATCTAAGCGCCATTCTCACTGTATTCTTTTGTGGGATTGTTATGTCTCATTACACATGGCACAATGTAACTGAAAGTTCAAGGATAACAACTAAGTATGTTGAGTTACATATCCTGAAATGTGTTTATGGCAATTCATACAAAATCTCTTGTATTCTACTTTTACCTCAAATTCTGTTCTAGCTATCACATTACTTGGGGTTCTCCTTGAACATTTCAGGCATGCTTTTGCTACTTGGTCATTTGTTGCCGAGATCTTCATCTTCCTCTATGTTGGCATGGATGCCTTGGATATTGAAAAATGGAAGGTTGTAAGTGATAGGTGAGGCTAAACATAAAATGGGAGATTAGTTACCACACAAATACATTCCAAGATCGTAAATGAAACAAAATTATCTTCACCATTTTCTGAATATAGTGGTTAACTCTCTCTTAATTTTCAGCCCTGGAACATCAGTTATGGTGAGTTCAATACTCTTGGGATTGGTCCTAGTTGGAAGAGCAGCCTTTGTTTTCCCTTTATCCTTTTTATCCAACTTGACTAAGAAGTTCCCGTATGAGAAAATAGACATAAAGCAACAAGTATGCTCTCAAGCTATTCTGGTTTCTGGCATTTAACGTGTGTGAATCACTTGATGTCTAATGTCACCCTGAATTTTTGTTTGGAAGGTAACAATATGGTGGGCAGGTCTTATGCGTGGTGCTGTTTCTATGGCTCTTGCTTATAATCAGGTAAAAAAGATCGAAAAGCATTCCTTTTCTTTTGGATTTGTTTTTTTTTTTTTTTTGTTTTTGTTTTTCAATCTGTTCTGTGATGATAGGGCTTTCCTTCTTGTTTTTAAACACAGACTAAGTTAAACATCTTTTAGCTATGAGCCTGGGTGATAGTTTCATATGAACAATTTATGTTCCCGCTATCCACCAACAGTATTAGAATTTCCCCTAGGATATTTTATGTTGATTTTAATAGACCAATGGTTAAGGCCCTTGATGGTCTTTATATCCTCTTACGTTGCATATTTATTCTCATCTAAATTATAATTTTATTACTATTCTTGCAGTTCACCAGGTCAGGCCATACTCATTTGCATGGCAATGCAATCATGATCACCAGCACAATTACAGTTGTCCTTTTCAGCACAGTGGTAAGACATTGCATCATCTCCGTGGAGAACAGGAGGAGAAATAACCTGCTGTTTTACCATCTTGCCTGTGCTTAAATGGCACACTTTAGCTCAGTGCAAACTCTTACAGTTTCCATCTTTAAAGCTAGAAACTATAGTTACGGGTTTTCCTTTCGAGGCTGGACCGTTCCAGCCAACATATTGTTGTAGATATGATGTTTTAATAGTCAACTTGATTGAAGCCCCAGGAGCTAGAGTCTGAATTGAAGATTGGATTTTGTGATCCAACTTCATTTTCATTTCCTTTTATTTCTCTTAAAATGGTGCACCGTTTGTTGCAATTATGTTAAGAGTCAATGGCTTGAATTAGATACTGTAACATACGGACTCAACAATGTTTATATTATGCACTTTCCGTTTTCGCGTATGATTCTTATATTTTCCAATCCGTTACCAGGAAACTGAGCTAATCAAAGGTTAGTTTCAAACACAAGACTGATGCAGTGAACTGTTGGATCCATGCAGGTGTTTGGATTGATGACTAAACCACTAGTGAGGATCTTGCTTCCATCACAAAAACACACTGCCAGCATGTTGTCTTCTGAACCATCTAGTCCCAAATCCTTTGCTGTGCCACTGCTCAATAGACATGATTCAGAGGACAACCAGACCAGCCACAATGTGCCCCGTCGAACCAGCTTAAGGATGCTTTTGAGCACCCCTTCTCACACAGTCCACCACTATTGGAGAAAATTTGATAATAGCTTCATGCGACCTGTTTTTGGTGGCCGGGGTTTTGTACCATTTGTACCTTGCTCCCCCACTGACCACAGCGTTCATCAATGACAGTGAAAGATATTTTCAGAACTAGAGAATACTAATCATTGAATTTAGATCATGCGTGCAATCGGCTTTTGGTGTGAAATTTGTTAATAGCAAAAAAGATTTCAGAGTGGGGAGGTGCCATTGACAGAATTTTGAGTCGACCTGAGTGGCTTGTAATTTGTTTCCTTTCGGAGCTTGTAATTTTTTGTGGCTATGGCTTGTCAAATGAGATTGTATTCCACACAACAGAGTTTTGTAACTGTTCCCATGTTGGGGATTTGTCAATTTCTTACTGTATTCTGGGATTTTCAAAGAGCAAAACCGAGCCTTTTTCTTTTTTTTTGTCTTGATGTATAGATTTTTAACACTTCTGCACCAAATATCACACACACTTCGTCCAGACGAAAATGCAAAACCCTGTAACGTAGGGAATTCTGAGCAGCATTACTCAGACAAAATTAAATATACCTAAAAGAATCAGTGTTTTAGTGTAGCGTGAAATGAATTGCATTGTTTGCATTGTTCGGTACAGTAACGTGAATTATTATTGAATATGAACTGTACTGTTTGAGCTTCTTCTTTACTAAAAACACTCTGAGCTAGGGAGGCGGAATGGTAAGGCTCTTCTTGTCATAAAGAGTTTCAAAGGGAGTAGGGTTGACTTTTTGATTGGAAAAAAAATAATTCGTTCAGATTTTCATGAGGCCTCACGACCCAGGCTATAGATACCTGGCATTTAGCTTCAAACCAGGATGATAGGGTCAGATTCGCGCCCTTAGTAGCAGCCCAGGAAATAAACACCTGGCCCTAGGGCCAACTAGCACTCCTAGTACCAGCACCAGTCTGCAGACATCAAACATTGGGGTTGCCATGTCCTAACCACTAAGTAAAACCACACGCCTCGTTAAAGACCTGACAAGCGGGTTTACAGGCCCGTGTGCATGGATCTGCAAACCCACGCGTTGCAGATACAGACGAGCAGGTCTTGGGTCTATGAACTCGTGTGTCCAACTCTGCAGATCTAGGCATTGGGTGCAGACTCGCATGCTGAGGTCGCTTCGAACCGACACCTTAGGTCTGGAGACACGGGCGACTGACCTTGCAAAGAAGAAACATAATAATAATAATAATAATATCAATTATTATTATTATTATAATTATTGTTATAATTATCATTAATATTTTTTTTAAATTATTACTATAAAAAATTTTACAATACAAATTAAATATTATTATTAATATAATAAATATTATTATTTGTATTTTAAATATTATTATTTTTATTATAATTAAAAAATATTAATATTAAAAATATTATTATCTGTGCTATAAATATTATGATTTTTATTATAATTAATATTAAAATTTTTATTATTTTTATTATAAATATTATAATTAATATTATTCATATAATAATTAATAAATTTCTAGAAAATATTATTAATATTTAAAAATAATAATATATTTTTTTTGAAAGGTAAAATTAATAATTATTATTACTATTTTTATTATTTTTATTGTAATTACCATATTTTAAGAAAACATTATTACTATTTTTTAAAAAGATTAAAAATATAAGAAATTAAACAAATAAGTTAAATATTATTATTAATATTATAAATATTGAAATAAATATTATTGCTATAGAAAAAAACATAGATTTTAAGGGTAAAATCAATTATTTTTGTTTTTGTTATTATTATTATTTTATTTTTTCCTTAATTTAAATTCATTTTTGTTTCTTAGTTTATATTAAGATTTTTTTTGTATTATTTTAATGTGATTATATAAAAAATAAATTTTAAAAAATAAAAAAATATTATC
This sequence comes from Populus ilicifolia, assembly GCA_015708895.1. Classification (NCBI taxonomy): domain Eukaryota; kingdom Viridiplantae; phylum Streptophyta; class Magnoliopsida; order Malpighiales; family Salicaceae; genus Populus; species Populus ilicifolia. The sequence goes on along the minus strand of SRLM01001962.1, from coordinate 111,180 downwards.
TTAATATATATATTTTTAAAATATTTTAAGGTATTTTTAATTTTATTATTACTATCAGCATTAGCTCTTGCCACCAGAATCCAAGATCCATTAACATGGTCCTGTTTCTAGAAGGATCCATTAGTAATTTTTTTTATTTTTTTCCTCTCAAATAATTTTTTATATAATAAAGAAAAAATAAATTGATAAGAGCTTTTTTATATTGGCTAAAAGTTGGGTGATCATAATTTTTTTATTTAAGGTTATTTTGAATTTTTTTTATGACATGCTTGTTTTTGCGTTTTAAAAATTCTTTGAAAAAAATTAATTTTTTTATTTTTTCTCTAATATTATCATATTAAATTTGATGGAACTCTCAATAAATTTTTGATTTACATCATTTATTTATTATTTTTTGTGTTATTTATTATTTTTATTATAATTAAAAGTATTAATATAAAAATTAATATTATTTATGTTATAAATATTATTATTTTATTATAATTAATATTATTAATAAAATAATTAATAATTTTTTTTAAATTATTATCGATATTAAAAAAACCATATATTTGATTTAAAGTATACAATTATTTTTTATTATTATGATTAATAAATATTAAAAAACTATTTTATTATTGAAGAAAAATCATAATTTTTTTAAAGATTAAAAAATAAAATTTTTAACAAATAAGTTAAATATTATTATTGAGTTTGATCGTTGTAGTCATACTCAATACTTTTAAATTTAATGTTACAGTGAGACTTAATATCTTTTAATTTTAGTTTTTGATAGTATTGTTTTTATTAAAATAAAAAGTAAACTAGTAGTATATGCAAGACAGTAACAAGTAAATCTTAAAATGGAATAGAAATGAGCTTTTTAAGGTTCAAGTTGATTCCTTGAACGAAGCTCTCAGACTAAACAAGTTGAATTAACAACCGGTACTCTAGATTGATTGCCTAACTCAGCTCGTGCTCAAGTTAAGTTGCTCTAACTCTGGTCCTAACAGAGAATTTTGTTGTCAAAGGCTTTCCATTTTTTCTTCCAATTTGCTAATTGATCCTGTTTGTCCCTTATCCATCTTATTTATTATTGGTTTAGTGCAAAAATATATTATGGTGTATATAGTAATGTGGTAACATATATTTTTCAAAGCATTTTTTTATTTAAAAATATATTAAAATAATACTTTTTATTTTTTAAAATTTATTTTCAACATCAAAATAATTTAAAAATACTAAAAAAAATATTAATTTGAAGAAATATTTTTCTTTAAATTAAAAAAATAAATTAAAACTCAATTTCAAACCCTCATCCCTGCCAAAAAAAAAAAACTCAATCTCAACCATTAATACCTGCAAATGTAAATAATTCTGAGCTGCTTAAAAAGAAAGGAACTAATCTTTTCATCGTCCATGACATTAATTGCCACCATTTAACCACTCGATTTATCAAAGTTTTCAAGATTTTATACTGAAGGTCTTAACCATATCTTTGAAGTGTAAGATAAGATGAGACATTGGAATTTAAGAATTTTAATATGTGTCTGCAAAAAGCAAGAGAAAGTGAGAGATGATAAACAAGTGGGATAAAATTAAATCATCCAAAGCATTTGTTGGGGATTATCTAGATAGAGGGAAGAGACGAGGAGAAAACTTGGTCTCGAAACTTTTGTATTGTTGGTTAATTAATACTTTCTAAAGAATAACTGGATCACCAGAAGAAGTTCAAGGTTGATGATGCCTTAAAGATAGCGCTAATACACTCTTTTTTTTTATTATTATTTTAGTAGAATGAGGATGATCTAGTGACAAAAATGCCAAACCATAAAAAACAGCTATCATAACTATTTACTATTTACTGGAGATTTATATTTTAAGACTTTTTCAGCAATTCCATACTATGAAACCAAAATTTAAAGTTTATAATGATGCCATTCTTGCTTTTAAAACTCCTAAAAATCAAACCTATTGTAAAACTTCACTGTTTTAATTTTCAACAAGTAACCTAGAAAAAAAATAAAAATTTATTATTAAATTTTTTTGATTCATCATACAATTGCTCTACAATAATTTAGAGTATTTTGAATAACATGTATCTTTTCATTGAGAATTTCTCATTATACAAACATAATTTACAATCTAAAAGAATATAAAAGGAAAGTACAAGCTAATCTTCAACCATTAAAAACAACTAACTTATTATATATTCATTCATAAAACTATGACATACAATTAGTATATCATAATCAAGGAAAGAATAAATTTGTATACCATAACTGTCAAGGCAAAGAACTTGTTAAATTAAATGTATAGGTATTTGCTTTAAAATTGTAACATTTCTCATTTCAGAATAAAAATAATAATTTCATGTCAACCAAAAAACATACTAATTATATATATATATATATGGTCTTTGTATTAAAATCAACCAAAATTTTGATGGATTCCTCCTTAACAAGAAGGTCTTAAGTTATCGATGTGTAACCTGTTTATACTTTTGAAAACTCACATCTCCTAACTCAAACTTGACCCAATCATTCTCGGTTTCAATCTCACAAATATTATCACACCTATCAATTATAACATTTATTATATACATTATATAACAAAATATCATTATGGAGAGATAAAAATATAAATAGACAGACATGAAATATGGTTATATGAACTACATAATTAAGTTTATTTAATCAATTTTAAATAAATTATATAAATTAAGTTATACAAACATTTACATGTTTATAAAATACAAGGGTATACTTCCCAGAACCTATATTACAAGAAGGGAACATAAGTTAGGATCTACTCTTGTCGTGCATGCGATGATCCTGAAATAAAATACATATTATTAAAACATGAATATCACAATAAATATAACATGAATATCTAACAATTTAAAAAATGTAACATGCATTCATATTTTGTTCACTTTTCCCTTTTGATTTTTACTAGAATCTTTTCCTTGTTCAACTATTAATAACCATTCCTTCTTCCATTATCAACCTCTATTCCTGTAAACCTCATGAACATATATATATATATATATATAATGGTTGCTTAAATTAAAAACTAACTAAATGAGAAATAAAAGGGAGGAAATTCATGCGTATTGTTAAATAAAATACAAGAATTTAGAAATTTTTGAATATAATTTTCAAGCAAAATAATTTGAGACATTATAATAAGTAAAGAATAATACACGTAAAGGAAATAGAGCCTAAATGAAAATAAAAAAAATTATAGAGTATAAATACTTTCTCCTTACCAAAAATTAGTAGGCATGATAAGGAGAGAAAATATAGAGCTTTATACCCATTCTTGAAAAAATCAAGAGAAAGACACACTAAAACTTCAAGAACCCATCCAAGAATAAGGGTTTATAGATGGGATAATAGATGGGATAAACACTTGTGAGCAAGGGATTAATAAGAAATTACATAAGAAGAAAAGAAAGGAGGGAGTTGAAAATCTTTAATTGGTTGAAGATTAAAATCTTAATTCGTATCAGGTAAGGTGTTTTAAACATATCTTAAAATTTCATTTTAAATTCAAAAACGAATTGATGCCTTGATATTGAATTATAGGTTAAGGTTCTTAAATATGAATTGGAAAAAAAAACTTATTGTTAAAATTAAGTTAATTCATGTGTGGTATGTAGTTTATGAAAATATTGTATGAAGGGAAGGGGGAGACGAATCTTGACAGACTTATCTCTTGACTTTTGGTGGGAGGATGAGGGAATTAAAATAGGGTTCTTTATAGAAATTGTAGATTTGGATGTTAGCTAACCAAGAAAACTGGTTTTGCTCAAATTTGAGATATAGAACTCTAGTTATAGGTTATCAACTGGAGACTGACTTGTGACTAATTCTCTATGGCAATAGGATTGATGAGTTAATGAATAATTTTGACTATCTTAGAGGTAGAACTAGGTTCTCATTTCTTTAGTGAACTTGTAATCTCATGTCTTAACTTTCTAACGAGATCAATTTCACTTAAAATAGAGTTCTAGAACTCTAGATGACATGATCAAAAGATTGATGTCTTCTCCTAAGTGTAGAGTGTCGAAGTAATAAATAACCCGGCAAGACTAGGGTCGAATCATAGGGAGGTTAATTGTATAAATTATAAACAACAATAATACAAGAATAACAACAACAATAACACAAGAATAACAACAACAATAACACAAGAATAACAATAACAATAATACTAATAAAACTAATAGTAGTAGTAGTAGTAGTAATAATAATAATAATAATAATAATAGTAATAATAACAGTATTAATAGTAGCAATAGTAGTAATAAAAAAAAAAGTTGATAGAGTTTTAAGATGGAAAATTAATGTGAGCATCAAATAATGATAAAAACAAATGTCAAGGTTAGAGGATCTACTAATGATATTTCAAACAAGTATAGTATAAACTCTTATCAGTCAACTGTAAACAACACATAAAAGAGGTTTTAATCAGATTATAAATGATTAACGTGATTACATTAATTATCTTATTTGAATAATACAAATACTTGTAAATGTTATCAGGTATTCATGATTATAACTTATATTAATGACAAATCAAGTTTCTTTCAAAGGACAAGTGTTAGTTATTGATTAGTATTTAAAAGTGTATTTTTATCAAGGTTTTATATCATCATTTTGCACTTGAAGTATTAATAACTCCTTAACTAAAGCATGTTTTATAATAATATAAGGTACCTTTAATTTGTGGTAAATATTCATCTTAAATATATGCTTATCACATAAATGAAAGGATTAATTGATGAGTTTAAGAACTGAAATTGAAAGGACAAAGAGATAGCCAAATTTAGAAAAGAGATGCTGATGCAGTCCAAACCGGAACACTGTTTGATAAATGGGTCATATCTAGAGCTATAGATCTCAGATTTAGGTTCACTTTATATGGATGGAAAGGTAAGACATAGGCCTATAACTTTTATGTGGAGGTCTGGTTTTAAAAAGGTTGTTTTCAAGTCTAAATTATAGCAACAATAAAGAAGTTCGGATCTGTTCTGCAATACAAACACTGTTCAGTGTTCAGCCCATATCTAAAGAAGTCTAAATGACCTTCATTTTTTTTTGAAAAGCTGAGACAATTTTATACAACTTAAATGTGGAGGTTTGGTTCAAATTCTGACGTTAACAATGATGTTTTGGGAAAAAAAATAGAAGATATAGTCGAAGAAGATAATCAATCACTTTATAATGAGAATAATGAAAATAACTATGTTAGAATACTTAGAGATCATAAGAATTACACAAGAACAAATGCACTATCATGCATAGTTTTTCCTCCCGACACATCTCATTTTAATTTTAAACCAGGTATTATTCAACTCTTACCTTCTTTTCATGGCTTAAATTTGAAAAATTCATACTTGCATTTAAGAGAATTTAAGGAGGCCTGCAACATATATAATGATTCAAATTCTAGTATAGACACCATTATATTAAAGCTTTTCCTTTTTCATTAAAAGATAAAGATAAAACATGGCTACAAAATTTGAGACTTGGATCCATTAGTGCTTGGGATGAAATACAACAACAGTTTTTAAAGAAGTTTTTTCCATTTTATAGAACAAACTCTTTTAAAAAATAAATCACCACTTTCACTCAAAACCAGGAGAAACATTTTATCAATGTTGGGATAGGTATCGAGACTTGCTTAATACTTGCCTTCATCATGGTTTTGAGATATGGAGATTGGTTTCACATTTTTATAAAGACTTAACACCTAAAGATAAGTAAATTGTTGAATTAATGTGCAATGGAACCTTTGAAGATAAAGACCCCCATAGAGCAATGGAGTATCTAGACTTATTAGCTGAAAATGTTCAAAATTAAGACACTACAAGCACGTATGAGGTATCAAGTATAACTCAACCTCATATATTTAGTGGAGGTATGTACAACCTTAGGGAAGATCATGACCTCCAAGCTAAGTTTGCATCTTTAGTTAGAAAAGTCTAGACACTAGAATTAAAAAAAAGTGGTCAATTAAAATCTATTTAAGACATTGCATGTTAAATCTGTGAAACAAATAAACATTCAACCAATGATTGTCCAACGTTGTCTTCTTTTAAGAAATATCTCCATGAACAAGCTCATACTTTAAATAATTTTCAAAGGCCCAATCATAACCTATACTTGCAAATATACAACTCTGGTTAGAGAAATCACTAAAATTTCAGTTGGAAGAGTGATAATGCACAAACTTCACCATCATAATTTCAAGCACATTATAATTTCCAAAATTCTTATGGATATACACCTTCTTACGCTCCACCTCTTAGAAGAAATTTTGAGGAAACTTTGTATGTATTCATTGAAAAGCAAGAGATAATCAACACTCAACTTGCTCAAAGCATAATAGATTTTAAAGATACTCTTGCAAAATTCACATCTGCTCTCAGTTTTTAAGAGAAAGGTAAGTTTCTATCTTAATCACAGCAAAATCCCAAAGGGCAATAACATGCAAATATAAGTAGTTCTGGAAGTCAACACATGGATCAAATCAAATCAGTCATCACTCTTCATAGTGGTAAGGTTATTCAAAAACCAATTCTTGAACCTTGTGAGAAAGACGATGAGTCAATCTCTAAGGGTAAGGAAGGAGTGGAATCTAAACATTGTAAAGAAAAAATTGATTCCTCGTCAACACTTCTATTTTCTCATGCTATGACCAATCAAGAAGAAATAAAGGATGAAAAAAAGCATAAAAAATATTGATGCGGATTTTTTTATCAAAAGTGACAACAGATTCGACACCCGACATCACACCAATTGATAATTTTTTTCTTGATGAATCTCTATTTTCTCTTAGTTCAATGCCTTGATTTGCTAAAAATATCAATTTTCTTACTTCATGATTTTTGCTGGCTCATTGGAGTACCAAAGATAAAAGACAATTTTTGAGCAACAAGTAAAAATTTTATTGCTAAAATTTTTTATCGGGATGACCCTTATTCAATTATTGTCCTGATCAAATATTTTAAAGATGCATTCCCGACAATAAGGTTAGTAATGTCATTAAATTTTATCATTTTAAGACACGTGGTTATCATTTCTCATAAAAAAGGACTGTAGAAATCTTATAAAGTGGATTTTACTAGCCCACCATATTCAAAAAATCACATGCATTCCGCAAAACCTGTGAAAATTGATAAAAGGTGTGATTTATTTCAAAACATAAAGAGTCTTTAGATAATTTTCTATTAACTCTTAAGTCTCATCATAGTTGAGATAAACATCATGCAATTCATGACTTATGAACCCATTTTTATAAAGAACATGCCTGGTATGGTCTTGAGAATCTCACTAAAAAAAGATCCTATTTGCTAGTTTTTAAGAAAACTGGATGAGAAGCTTATCCCTAACTTATAGAGGGCATTTAAGCCATTCTTAGACATAAAACCAAGGGAAGATGTGAGCTATAATCATAACCACCTATACATACACATATTTTTTTTAAAATAAATAATTAAGTAAATAAAGAGAAAGAGAAAGTGAGTATGTGTGAGACTCCAGCTGGCCTACATATAGGTGGTATGATTTCCCTTTTAATTTCTCATCTATAAAATTCTCTTTTTCTTGCCTTCATTTCTACTCAACCTATACATTCAACAAATATAGAAATGTGTAGAAATGACAAGTTTCTCAAGTCATCACATAAGAAATATTTGTGTTTTTGGTGGATCTAGTCCTGGGAAAAAAAAAGTTTTTAGAATCAGTAAATTATCTTGGTTAGGTGCTAGTTAAGAGAAAGATTCATTTAGTATATGAGGAAGGTAGTCTTGGGTTAATAGGGGTATGTCAGTAGCTGTATTTTTAGGAGGTAGTCAAGTTTTAGGGGTTGTCCCCGAGGCTTTATGACACGACAAAAAGATTGATGTCTTCTCCCAAGTGTAGGAGTGTCGAAGTAATAAATAAACCGGCAAGACTGGGGTCGAACCACATGGAGGTTATTGTACAAATTATAAATAACAATAATAAAACAACAACAATAAGAACAATAATAGTAGTAGTATTAGTAGTAGTAGTAGTAATAATAATAATAATAATACTACTAATAACAATAATAACAATAATAAAGAAGAAGAAGAAGAGAACTTTGAGATGAAATATTAAAGTAAGGATTAAACAATGATAATAACAAATGTCAAGGTTAGAGGTTCCACTAATGGTATGTCAAACAAGTATAGTATAAACTCTTATTATTCAATTGGAAATCACACACAAAGGAGGTTCCAATCTATTATAAATTGTTAACATGATTACATTAGTCATCTTATTCAAATAATGCTAATACTTGTAAATTTCGTCAAGCATTCATGATTATAACTTATGTTAACAACAAATCAAGTTCCTTTCATAGCCCAGGTATCGGTTATACCATACATTATGAGCTATGAAAGTGCCAAGCATTTGTTGTACCAATTGTTATACAACATAAATCAAGATTAGTCATTTAACAAGCAAAGTATTAAAGAGTGAACAAGATAACAAATATAAAACATGTTAGTATTAAACATTAAAGTTCATATTAAGTTTATACCATACTTATTCTTACACCATTAGTGTAACCTTTTCACCTTGACATAATTAACTTAGCTAGACATAATGGAAGAAAGAAAAATAGATAAACAAAATAAGAACATAAAAGTTAACTAAGTAAAGGAAAGGAAATGAAAAGCATAAACTTGATATTAATGAAAACAAAGCATAAAGAATACAAAGAGAGAAAAAAAGAGCATGATCTTGATCTGGACACCAAGATGCCTAAATGCATGGCAAATGCCTCCTTTTATAGGCCAAAATTGGAAACTATTGATTTGATGACTAATTGATGAGTAGATGGCTAACCCTTGACTTGGTGGCAATCCTTATCTTCTCTTGTCTGCCCAAAACGTCATTGATGACGTCAAAATTAGAGCCACTTGAAACATGAAAGTTCTAGGCAATTGTCTCAGCTTTCTTGTGTAAAAAATTCAGCTCATTTCGAATTCTAAAACTCCAGATATGGCTAAAATACTGAACAGTGCTCGGGCTGGAGGACAAATTCGGGCTTCTTTGTTGTTGCAATAGTTTGGACTTGAAAATGACCTTTATAGATCTTGGGCTCTATATGAAAGTTGTAGGCCTATGTCTTAACTTTCCATCCATATAAAGTAGACCTAAATCCGAGATCTACTGCTCCAGATATGATCCAATTACCGAACAGTGTTCCGGTTTGGATTGCACCGACATCTCTTTTCTAAGTTTGATAATCTCTTTGCCTTTGCAATTGAAGTTCTTAAAGTCATCAATTAATCCTTTCATTTATGTGATAGACCTGCATTTAAAATGGACATTTACCATAAATTAAAGGTATTTTATATTATTAGATAGATTATTATAAAACATACTTTAGTTATGGAGTTATTGATACTTTAAGTGCAAAATGATGATATAAAACCATGATAAAAATGCATTTTTGAGTACTAATCACTCTAGCATAAAGGGACATTATTGAAAAAATAATTGAAGAAGAACTACAAGTCTCCACAATGTCTGCTCGAATGAATGTAATGTTTAACCATGCTGATGCCTTCATTGCCTTACTAGGTGGCCTGGGCATATTGGAAGAGATCTTTCATGTATTCTCTTGGGCCCAACTACACATTCACCATAAACCCATAGGTCTGTTAAATGTTAATGGTTATTATGATAAGTTGTTGTCGTTTCTTGATCATGATATGGAATTGGAATTTCTAACATTTTCGGCACGACAAATCATAATCTTTGCTGCTATTGCTAAAGAATTGATTAACCAACTACAATCTTTCATTGTAATTGATCCCTTTATGAGTCGTATAAATTGGTTATTTATAAAAAGCTGTAAAAAGCTTAGATTAAATTTGAATCTTCAATTGTGAATCTTTACGTTGTTTGCTTTTATTACTGTGTTTCATTGTTTCTTATATATGTTTAAGTGAGTTTCAAGTTTGTAAGTGTTCATTATTTCAGGTGATGTCTTCTATACTCTATCTTTCTACTTTAGGACATTGAGGACACTGTCTCGTTTTGGTTAGGGGGAGAGGGTAGTTGTTAACAAAAACAATTAACCAACTATGTTTTTTTATTTTAGAAAGCATGTGTAAAAGTGTTGTTAATAGGATGATATAGTAAAGGAATTTTTTTGTTAAAGTGACTTTTGAGACACATCTTAGTAACTATTCTTAATAAGGTCCATTATTCTTCTTGAAATATTCAGGTTTACAAACTCTCGTATTATTATCACTTAATTCTTCTCATATACTCATTTCACATGTATTCTTAAACCTTAATTTTCACGCACTCACTTTAATATATGATTGTGGGTTGCACATTAGATTATTACATTATTTATGTTTTTTTTAAAGGTAACAACTAAGGGAAAAAGATAGTATATAATTTGAAAAAAAAACAAAAAAAAAGCAAAAAAAATAATGATAATAAAAATATAGATAAGTTTGGTTTCGCAGCCTCCATAACTTAAGCAATTAAGCCTGAAGGGGTGTTTTAACAACTAATACTCTAAAATCAACTAATTTGAGAGTTATTGGCCCAACACTTATTACATGGGTTAAGGAGAAAAGTTTAAGGAAATCAAACATTGCACTATCTATGTATTAGTATCGGTAACTCGAGTTATTAAGCTTGAAAGGGTGTTTCATTAGGTGTAAGACCAACTAGTCTAGGAGTTATTACCCAAAAGCTGGTTACATGGGTTAAAGATGCATAGTGTTTTAAGTTATATGTATATATATTAAAAAAGAAAAAAATAATCCCAACCCAAGGAAGTTACCTTAAATATTAAAACAAAATTTTTGTTTTCCTCCAAGAAAAGCCTCATAACTATGTGTTGATGAGCACAAAAGAAATATTTATTAATATCTTGTTTAAGAGGTACTGAGTAGATATATAAATTTAATGAGAGTTTGTTTATCTGGATAGATTAATGAAAGTTGAATGATGAATACTTTGCTTTGTGAAATTTACAAATTTGTTTTTCTATTTTAACGCTTTGATTATTAGGAACTAGTAATAAGCTAGTTGGAGGGTGTGATTAATGCTTAAAAGTGTACTTTTATCAAGGTTTTATATCATCATTTTGCATTTGAAGTATCAATAAGTCTTTAACTAAAACATGTTTTATAATAACATATTTAATAATATAAGACACTTTTAATTTGTGATAAATGTTTATTTTAAATGCAGTCCTATCATGTAAATGAAAGGATTGATTGATAAATTTGAGAATTGAAATTGAAAAGACAAAGAGATGGCCAAACTTAGAAAAGAGATGTTGGTGCAGTCCAAACTAAAACATTGTTTGGTAATTGGGTGATATTTGGAGCTATAAATCTTGGATTTAGGTCTACTTTATATGGATGAGAAGGTAATATATAGGCCTACAACTTTCATATGGAGCCCAAGATTTAAAAAGATGATTTTCAAGTTCCAATTCTAACGTTATCAATGATGTTTTGGGAAGATAATAGAAGGTAAGGATTCTCACCAAGTCAAGAGTTGATCACTCACTCATCAATTAGACATCAAATCAATAGTTTTTAATTTTGGCCTATAAAAGAAGACATTTGCTATGCATTTAGGCATCTTGGTCTCCAGATTAAGATCATGCTTTTGTTTTCTCTCTTTATATTTTTGTAATGCTTAAGTTTTATTTTCATTAATATCTTACTTATGCATTTCATTTTCTTTCCTTTACTTTGTTAACTTTTATTTTATTTATGTTCTTATCTTGTTTATTAATGTTTTTCTCTTTCATTATGTTTAGTTAAGTTTATTATGTCAAGGTGAAAATGTTACACTAATGATGTAAGAATAAGTATAGTGTAAACTCAACATGGACCTTAATTTGATAATAACATGTTTTGTATTTGTTATCTTGTTTACTTTTTAATATTTTGCTTGTTAAATGGTTAATCTAGATTTATGTTGTATAACACTTGGTACAACAAATACTTGGCATTACAAATACTTGGCACTTTCATAACCCAACTGTATGGTATAACCTACACCTGTGCTATAAAAGAAACTTGATTTGTTATTAATATAAGTTATAAGCATGGATGCTTGACAATATTTACAAGTATTAACATTATTTGAATAAGATAATTAATGTAATCATGTTAACAATTTATAATCTGATTGGAACCTTCTCTGTATGTGGTTTCTATTTGAGTAATAAGAGTTTATACTATACTTAATTGACATACCATTAGTGGATCCTCTAACCTTGACATTTATTGTTATCATTGTTTAATTCTTACGTTAATCTTCTATCTCATAGATCTCATCAACTTTTTTTTCTTTTTCTTTATTATTATTATTATTGTTGTTGTTGTTGTTGGTGTTGTTACTATTGTTGTTGTTTATAATTTGTATAATTAACCTCCTTGTGGTTCGACCTCGGTCTTGCCAGATTATTTATTACTTCGACACTCCTATACTTGGAAGAAGGCATCAGTCTTTTGGTCATGTCAATTGTGATAATAAATGAGAAAAATAAGTTAATTCCAACTAGGACTATTATTGGTTGGTGCATGTGCATTGACTGAACCGTAAATATAAAATACAATTCATTAAGGATGACCTAAGTAAGGAGTCTTTAGATAATCTTCTAGTAACTCTTGAGACACATCTTAATAGAGATGTGCATCATGTAATTTATGATTTGTGGCCACTATTCTATAATAAACATGCTCGACATAGTCTTGCAAATCTGACTATAAAAGACCTTGTTTAGGAGTTTTTAAGAAAATTGAATGAGAATCCTATCCTTGACCCATAAAGGGCATTTAAGCCGTTCTTGGATGTAAAATCGAGGGAAGATATGAGCCACACAACTAGTAAATGCATATAATTTTTCAAAAATAAATAAATAGAGAGAGAGAAAGAGAGTGTGTGAAACTCTAGTTGGCTTATATACAGGTGGTATGATTGTCTTTTCAATTTCTCATCTATAAAATCCTTTCTTCTTTCCTTTCATTTCTACTCAACCCATATATTCAATAAATATAGAAGGGTGTAGAAATGACAACTTTCGCAAGTTATACTATAAGAAATGTTTGGGTTTTCGGTGGATCTAGTCCTGAGAAAGAAAATGAGTTTTTAGAATCAACAAATCATCTTAGTCAGGTACTAACTAAGAGAAAAATTCATTTAGTGTATGGGAGAGGTGGCCTTAGGTTAATGGGGGGGAATCTCAATAGCTGTATTTTTAGAAGGTAGTCAAGTTATGAGAGTTGTCCCTCAAGTTTTAGCACAAGGGAACATCATTTGAAAAATACTTGGAGAGGAACTACTAGTCTCCATAATGTCTAATCAAATGAATGCCATGTTTAAACACATTGATACCTTGATTTCCTTACCAAGTGGTTTGGGCATATTGAAAGAGATTTTTTATATTATCTCTTAGGCCCAACTGCACATTCACTATAAACCCATAAGTCTGTTAAAGGTTAATGGTTTTTATGATAAATTATTGTCTTTTCTTGATTATGCTGTGGAACATGAATTTCTAACATCTTTGACATGACAAATCATAATCTCTGCTGCTACTACTGAATAATTGATTGACCAACTACAATCTTTCATTCTTGTAATTAATCCCTTCATGAGTCTCATAAACTGGTCACCTAAGGAAAGTCGTAAAAAGCTTAGCTTGGATTTGATCCTTCATTTGTGAATCTTTGTGTCTTTTGGTTTTTTTCTTTTATTTCTTATGTTTGTTTAAATGTGTTTCAGATTTGTCAGTGTTCGTTGTTTTAGGTGATGTCTTCTATACTTTATTTTTCTACTTTAGAACATTGAGGATAATGTCTCGTTTTGGTTGGGGGGAGAGGGTAATAGTCGAAAGCTCTTGTTACTCAAATAGAAACCACATATAAAAAAGTTTTCAATCAGATTATAAATAGTTAACATGATTAGATTAGTTATCTTATTCGAATAATGCTAATACTTGTAAATATTATCAAACATGCATGCTTATAATTTATGTTAACAACAAATCAAGTTCCTTACATGGCACATATATAGATTATACCATACGGTTGGGCTATGAAAGTGTCAAATGTTATACAACATAAATCTAGACTAGTCATTTAACAAGTAAAGTATTTAAGAGTGAATAAGATAACAAATACAAAACATATTAGTATCAAACATTAAAGTCCATATTGAGTTTACATTATACTTATTCTTACACGATTAGTGTAACTTTTTTACCTGATATAATAAACTTAATTAAATATAATAAAATAAAGAAAAATAAATAAATAAAATAAGAACATAAATAAGATAAAAGTTAACTAAGTAAAGCTAAGGAAATGAAAGGCATAAACAAGATATTAATGAAAATAAAACTTAATCATTACAAAAATACAAAGAGAGAAAACAAAAGGATGATCTTGATCTAGAGATTAAGATGCCTAAATGTATGGAAAATACCTCCTTTTATAGGCCAAAATTAAGAACTATTAATTTGATGACTAATTAATGAGTGGGTAGCCAATTCTTGACTTGGTGACAATGCTTATCTTCTCTTGTTTGCATAAAACATCATTGATAACGTTAGAATTGGAACCACTTGTATATGAAAGTTGTAGGAGATTGTCTCAGTTTTTTTTTTTTTAAAATAGCGGTCGTTTGGACTTCTAAAACTCCAGAAATGGGTCAAATACTAAACAGTGCTCGGGCTGCATGACAGATTCAAACTTCTTCATTGTTGCTACAATTTGAACTTGAAAATGGCCTTATTAAATTTGGGCTTCATATGAAAGTTGTAGGCCTATATCTTCCTTTTCTATCCATATAAAATAGACCTAAATCCAAGATTTACAACTCCAGATATGACCTAAATAGTGTTCCAGTTTGGACTGCATCGACATCTCTTTTCTAAGTTTAGCCATTTCTCTGTCCTTTTAATTTCAATTCTTAAACTCATCAATCAATCCTTTTATTGATGTGATAGGTTTGCATTTAAATGAATATTTACCACAAATTAAAGGTATTTTATATTATTATATATGTTATTATAAAACATGTTTTAGTTAAGGAATTATTGATACTTGAAGTGCAAAATGATGATATAAAACCTTAATAAAAATGTACTTTTAAGTAATAATCAATTAGCCTTTGATTTTTACATATAAAATTTATTTGGAGAAAAATGCTAAACCCTTTAGGGAAATGCAATGAAGGCTCAATCGTAATATGAAAGAAGTAGTGAAAAATAAAGTCATTAAGCTTTCAAATAATGGAATCATTTATCCTATTTCTGATAGCAAATGGATAAGTCCTACCCAAGTTGTATCCAAGAAATCTAGAGTCACTGTGATAACAAATGAGAACAATGAGTTAATTCCCATTAGGACTGTTATTGGTTGGCACATGCGTATTGGCTATAGGAAACTTAATTCAATGACTAAAAAATATTATTTTCCTTTACCTTTTATTGTTCAAATCCTACAAAGAGTTGCAAGTCATGAATTTATTGTTTTCTAGATGGCTATTTAGGTTACAACCAAATTGAAATTGCATTGGAAGATCAAGAGGAGACTACTTTTACATGTCCATTTGGTGCTTTTGCATATCGAAGGATGCCTTCTGGATTATGTAATGCACCAACCACGTTTCAAATATGCATGCTCAGTATGTTTAGTGATATGGTTGAACGTTTTCTTAAGATTTTTATGGATGATTTTTCTATTTTTAGCGATTCATTTAATGATTGTTTGATTAACTTAGAAAAGGTTTTGAGCAGGTGTGAAGAGAAGAATCTTGTGCTGAAAGAAGGTTCATTAAAGATTTTAGTGTAATATCTAAGACCTTAAGTAACCTTCTAATAAAGGATAATATTTTGGAATGGATTGAACATTATGAAGAAGCCTTTGTTAAACTTAAAAACTTACTTATTTATGCTCCTGTCATCAACCTTCTGATTGATCATTGCCTTTTAAAATAAAGCATGATGCTAGTAATTATGCCGTAGGTGCTTTTTTGGGACAAAGAAAAGATAAGAAACCTTATGTGATTTACTATGCAAGTAAAACTTTAAATAGTGCTCAAATGAATTACACTACCATTGAAAAAGAATTATTTGCAATAATATTTACATGTGAGAAATTCAGGTTTTATCTTTTTGGCTCACCTGTTGTTATTTTTACTGATCATGCAGTAGTGAAATATCTTCTTTCTATGAAAGATTTTAAGGCTAGAATGGTGTGGTGGATTTTATTACTTCAAGAATTTGATATCATAATCAAAGATAATAAATGCATCGAAAATGTTATCGCATATCATTTGTCAAGATTGATAACAGATTTTAAAATTGACATCACACCAATCGATGACTACTTTCTTGATGAATCTTTACTTTTTATTTCTACAATGCCTTGGTTGCTAATATTGTCATTTTCTGCTAATATTGTCATTTTCTTTTTATTTCAGGACAATCGCCAGCTCATTGGAGTACCCAAGATAAAAGAAAGTTCTTGAACAAAGTGAAGAACTTTTATTGGGATGACCCATATTTATTTAAATATTGTCCTTATTAAATATTTCAAAGATACATTTTCAACAATGAGGTAAGTAGTGTCATTAAATTTTATCACTCTGAGGCATGTGGGGGTTATTTTTTTATCAAGAAAGACAACCGTAAAAATCTTGCAAAGTGGATTTTACTGGCCCACCATGTTCAAGGATTCACACGCATTCTGCAAGACTTTTGAAAATTGTTAAAAGTTGGGATCTATTTCAAAATGTCACATGATGTCTTTAAATCCTATTCTTGTCATTAAAATCTTTGACTATGGGGTATAGATTTCATGGATCTATTTCCTCCATCATTTGGTTTCTTATACATATTAGTCGCAATAGATTAAGTTTTAAAATGGATAGAGGCAATTTTAAGTCGAAATAATGATCATAAAACAATGATAAAGTTTTTGAAAGAAAATATTTTGAGTCAATTTGGAATCCTTCGAGCCATGATAAGTGATGGTGGAACACATTTCTACAACAAGCCACTAGAGTCTTTAATGAAGAAATATGGAATCACACACAAAGTTGCCACCCCTCAAATAATTGGATAAGTAGAGCTTGCTAATAGAGAGATCAAACACATCTTGGAGAAAATGGTGAACTCTAATAGGAAAGACTAGTCTTTAAGACTTAATGATGCACTTTGGGCTTATGAAATTGCTTATAAAACATTATTAGGTATGTTACCTTATAGACTAGTCTATGAAAAACCTTGTCACTTGCTTGTGGAACTTGAATATCAAGCTTATTGGGCTATTAAAGCTTTTAATTCAAATCTTGATGATGCTAATCAACTGTGAAAATTACAAATAAATGAAATTGAGAAAATAAAAAATGATGCATATAAAAATTCAAGAATTCATAAAGCAAGAATGAAAGAGTTTTATGACAAGGAAATACTGAGAAAAACATTCAACGTTGGTAAACAAATCTTACTTTATAATTCTTGAATCCATTTATTTCCTAAAAAACTAAGATCAAGATGCAACGATCCTTTTATTATGAAACATATGTATCCATATGGGGCCTGTGATATTGAGAATCTAAAGAATGATAATGTTTTCAAGGAAAATAGACATCATTTGAAAGTTTACTTTGACAATTTTTCAGTTGAAAGTGACTCTATTGAATTGGATGATGCTGTATACAAAGATTGATTTTTTTTCCTCACATTGTTTTTGTGTTTCTTTTTGAGTGATTTTTGCTAGTTTCTCTCACCTTGATCAAATGGTGGACAATAGTACTCCGTGACTTAAGTCGGTTCTTTTAATTTCCTATAATAACTGATATCTGTGTATATATTTGTGTAATTCTTTGAATCTCTCTTTCAATTTTTATTTGAAAATGGACATTAATCTTGAAAAATAAAAAAAATATTTTTTCGCTTCGCCTTAGAATGTGATTACAAAAATTTACCATTTTAGATGTGCAAGATTGAGGTTATTACTGAATCATAGAATTCTTGGAGATATTTACTGGATGATTGAAGCAAAGGTCTGATTATTGGTTGAGTCCTCTAGTTTCTTGATTTTACATGTGTTTGGAACAAGTAAAATCACTTTTGTAAAGAAACGTCGTGCAAAATGACTAAAAGTCTATCATCGATGTGCTAGTTGGACTTATAATGCGTAATGTCGTTATTTAGGAATGGTATATATAAACCATGAAGATAAAGTACAATTCATTAAGGATGACCTAAATAAGGAGTTTTTAGATAATCTTCTATTAACTCTTGAGATGCATCCTAGTGGAGATATGCATTATGCAATTCATGATTTATGACCCTATTTTTATAAAGAACATGATCGATTTAATTTTTGAAATTTGACTAAAAAATACTTATCTCCACTATGATAAAACTTAAGAGTCAATAGAAGATTATCTAAAAACTCTCTGTCTTCTGAAATAAATCTTATATTTTGACAATTTTCACATGTTTTGCAGAATGCATGTGAGTTCTTGAACATGATAGACTAGTAAAATCCACTTTGTAAGATTTCTTCAATCCTTTTTTTGATGAGAAATGATCCCCACGTGCTTTAGAGTGACAAAATTTAATGATACTACTTACCTCGTTGTTGGGAATGCATCTTTAAAATATTTGATTAGGACAATAATTGAATAAGTAAGGGTCATCCCAATAAAAATTTTGCACATCGCTCAAAAATTTTCTTTTATCTTCGGTACTCTAATGAGTTGGCAAAATTCTTGAAGTAAGAAAATTGATATTTTTAGCAAACTAAGACATTGAACTAAGAGAAAGTAAGGATTCATTAGGAAAGTAATCATCAATTAATGTGATGTTGAATGTTGAATCTATTGTCACCCTTGACAAAAGATCCACATCAATATTTTCGATGCCTTTTTTTATCCTCGATTTCTTCCTATTTGGTTATGGCATGAGAAATAGAAGTGCTAGTGGGGAATCAATCTTTTCTTTAGAATGTTTAGATTCAATTCCTTCCTTATCCTTAGAGATTGACTCATCATTTTTCTCACAAGGTTCAACAATTGGTTTTTGAATAACCTTACCACTACAAAGAGTGATGACTGATTTGATTGGTCTAGGTGTTGACTTTCAAAACTACTTGCTTTGCATTGTATTGCCCTTTGAGATTTTACTATGGTTGAGATGAAAACTTACCTTTCTCTTGAAAACTGAGAGTGGATGTGAATTTTGCAAGAGTATCTTTAAAATCTATTATGCTTTAAGCAAGTTGAGTGTTGATTTTCTTTTGCTTTTCAATGAATACATACAAAGTTTTCTCAAAATTTCTTTTAGGAGGTTGAGCATAAGAAGGTGCATATCCATAAGAATTTTGAAAATTATGGTGTGCATGAAATTGTGGTCGTGAAGTTTGTACATTGTCCCTCTTCCAACTTAAATTTAGGTGATCTATCCAATTAGGGTTGTATGTTTGTGAGTATGTGTTATGATTGGGCCTTTGAAAACTATTTAAAGCATGAGCTTGTTTATGGAGACATTTCTTAAAAGAAAGCAAGGTTGGACAGTCATTAGTTAAGTGTTCATTTGTTTCATAAATTTGAATCGTAATGTTTTGAATAGATTTTAATTGACCACTCATTTTCAATTCTAGTTCCTCAAATTTTCTAGCTAAAGATGCAAATTTGGCTTGAAGGTCATGATATTCCTTAAGGTTTTACCTGGTGCCTTATAAGTAACTGTAGTGTCCTAATTTTGAGTATTTTTAGTTAGTATGTCTAAGTACTCCATTGCTTCATTAGGGTTTTTATTTTTAAAAGTTCCATTGCAAATTAATTCCATAATTTCTCTATCTTTAAGTGTTAATCCTTCATAAAAATGTTAAACCAATATCCATGTTTCAAAACTATGACGAGGACAAGTATTAAGCAAGTCTCAATACCTTTTCCAACATTGGTAAAATATTTCTCCTGATTTTTTAGATGAAAATGGTGATTTATCTTTAAAAATTGTTGTTGCATTTCATCCTAAGTACTAATGGATGCTAACCTAGTATTTGATAGCCATGTTTTAACTTTATCTTTTAATGAAAAAAAAGCTTTAATATGATGGTGTTTATGCTATAATTTCAGTCATTATAAGTGTTACACTTTTTTAAATTCTCTCAAATGCAAATATAGATTTTCTAGATCTAAACCATGAAAAGAAGGTAAAAGTTAAATAATGCCTATCTTAAAATTAAAGTGAGATGCATCAGGAAGAAAAACTAGATACATAAGGGTGCATTTGATCTTGTATAATTCATATAGTTTCTAAGTGTTTTAACTTGGTTATTCTCATTATTCTTATTATAGAGCGACTAGTTATCTTCTTTAGCTATATTTTCTAAAAATAATAAGGATACCTTACAAAGTCTACCATTTAATATACCTGACCAAACTCTCATGCACGTGTAGGAAGACAATAAAAGAAAGAAGAAAACAAAATAAACAAAAGTTAGATATAAAAAAAGTAAAAATAAATAAATATTATAATTTATACAAGAATTTACCTCCTCGGCAACACTGCTAAAAACTTAACAAGATCAAAGAGTTGATGTCTTATCCTAAAGTATAGAAATACCAAAGTAATAAGTAACTCAGCAAGACCAGGGTCGAATCACAGGGAGGTGAACTATATAAATACAACAACAACAACAACGATGATGATGGTGATGAGTTAAAGAGGACTTTGAGATGAAAGATTAATGTGAAGATCAAACAATGATAAAAACAAATATCAACCTTAGAGGATTCACTAATAGTATTAAAGATAAGCAAAGTATAAACTTTTTATAAATTATCAACATGATTATATTAATCATCTTATTTATATAATATTATACTTATAAATTTTATTAGATATTCATGATGTTAACTTATATTAACAACAAATCAAATTCCTCTCATAACAACGATGATGGTGGAAGACTATGAAGGATTAAGTATTTGATGTACCGAGTGTTATACAACACAAATTTAAATTAACCATTTAACAAGCATGGTATTAAGAATTAATAAGAAAAATAATAATATGATATGTTAATAGCAAGTTGTTTAGGATATAAGCATTAAAGTCCATATTGAGTTTATATTATACTTATCCTAACACCATTAGTGAAGCCTTTTTACCTTGACATGATATACTTAGCAAAAAATTTCGAAGAAGAAAAATATAAATAAATAATATAAGAACATAAACATGATATAAGTTAACTAACTATAGTAGAGAAAATGAAAAGCATGAACAAAAGATTAATGAAAGCAAAACTTAAGCATTATAAAAAATATAAAGAGAGAGCATGATCATGATCTTGATCTGAAAACTAAGATGTCTAAATGAATGAAAAATGCCTCCTATTATAGGCTGAAATTCTAAACTATTCATTTGGTAATTGATTATTGATGTAGTGGCCAACTATTGATTTAGCGGACTAGGTGGACAGTAGCACTCAAACGTTTTAGCTAGATGAAATGATATTGATGCAATCAGAATTTGACAAAGTGTTCTCATAAAAGTTAAAAATTATCTTATCCTTTCACCTACCAAAATTTAGAGCATTTGGATCACTACTACTCGAGATATGTCTAAAATACTAAGTAGTGCTTCTAATGGACATGATGGATAGCCCTCAAGCTATTGTTTAGATGAAATGTCATTGCTAACATCAAACTTTAAGCAAGTCTTTAATAAAAGTTGTTGGAAATTGTCTTATCCTTTCACCCACCAAATTTCACGTCATTTTGCCATCTAGAACTCCAAATATGGATAAACTTCTAAGCAGTGTTTGGACTAGATTGTAGGATAGATTTTGACTTCTCTTTTGTGGCTAAACTTTGAATTTAAAAGCGATAGATTTAGGTTTTCTACTAATCATAAATGTTGTAGGCCTATTTCTTATCTTTCTAGTACTATAAACCAAATTAAAATCCAAGATCTATGGCTCTAGATATGACCTAATAACTAAACAATATTCGAATTTGAATTGAAATGGTATCTTATTTCTAAGCTCAGCCTTTTCTTTATCCTTTCACTTTCAATAGTTAATCACAACAATCAATCCTTTGAATTATGAGATATACCTGCATTTGAAATGAGCATCTACTATAAATTAAAACTATCTTATATTACTAGACTTGTTATTATAAAACATGATCTAGTTAAGGACTTATTGATACTTCAAGTGTAAAATGTTGATATAAAACCTACATAAAAATATACTTCTAAGTATTAATTAATTAATTTTGGCTAATGACATCTTAAGTGGATGACTAGGACTAAAAAATAATTAGATTTAGTTAATGGCATCCTAAGTGGATGACCGAGATTTATAAATAATTAGCTTTGGCTAATAACATCTTAAGTGGATGATTGGATGGGTAAATGATTAGCTTCAGCTAATGGCATCCTAAGTGGATGACTGGAATGAACAAATAATTAGCTTCAGCTAATGACGTCTGAATGGATGACCAGGAAAGATGATTGATTAACTTTGACTAATGACATTCGAATGAATGACTGAGATAATGATTGATTAACTTCAACTAATGGCATCCAAAACTGATGACCAGGATGGACAAATGATTAATTGGTTTTGGCTAATAGCATTCAAATGAATGACCATGATAAATGATTAATTAGATCTGGTTAATGGAATCCAAAATGGATGACTAGGATGAAGAAATTATTAGCTTCGGCTAATGGCATCGGAATGGATGACCAGGACAAGTGAGTGATTAGCTTTGGCTAATGGCATGCTAAAGGGATGACCAGAATGAATAAATTATTAGCTTTGACTAATAGCATCTCGAGGGGATGACCAGAATGAATAAATTATTAGCTTTGATAAATGGCATCTTCAATGGATAATCCACATGAATAAATGATTAACTTTGACTAATGAAATTCGAATGACCGAGACAAGTGATTGATTGGCTTCGGTGAAATGACATCCTAAGGGGATGACCATAATGAATAAATAATTAGCTTTGGTAAAGGGCATCCTAAATGGATAATTGACACGGTTAAAAGATTAATTAGCTTCGGTAAAGGGCATCCTAAATGGATAATTGACATGGTTAAAATATTGATATTTTCTTCCAAATGTAGGAGTGTCGAAGAAATCAATAACCTAACAAGATCAGGTTTGAATCATAGGGAGGTTAACTATTTAAATTATAAGTAATGATGATGGTGAGTTAAAGAGGACTTTGTGATGTAAGATTAATAAGAGGATTAAACAATGATAAAAACAAATTTCAAGGTTAGAGGATCCATTAATGACATTAAAAATAAATGTAATATAAACTCTTTATTACTCAATTGGAAACTACACATTAAAAAGTTTACAATCGGATGATTTGTTATTAATAACTCATTATAAATTGTTAACATAATCATTGACATGATCAAAAGATTGATGTTTTCTCTCGAGTACAAGAATATCGAAGTAATAAATAACCCAACAAGACTAGGGTCGAACCACAGGAAGGTTAATTATATAAATTATAAATAACAACAATCCAACAACAAGAATGATAATAATAGTAATAGTAATAGAAGTAATAATAATTATAATATAAGAAGAATAAGAAGTTGATGAGATCTTTGAGATAGAAGATCAATTTGAGGATTAAACAATGATAATAACAAATGTCAAGATTATATAATTCACTAATGATATTTCAAACAAGTATAGTATAAATTCTTTTTATTACTCAATTGAAAACCACACACAAATGAGGTTCCAATCGAATTATAAATTGTTAACATGATTACATTAGTTATCTTATTTGAACAATGCTAATACATGTAAATATTATCAGGTATTCATGATTATAACTTATGTTAGCAACAAATTAAGTTCCTTTCATAGCACAAATATTGGTTATACCATATAGTTAGGCTATGAAAGTGTCAAGTATTTAGTGTACTAAGTGTTATACAATACAAATCTAGATTAACCATTTAATAAGCAAAGTATTAAAAGTGAACAAGATAACAATATAAAACATGTTAGTATTAAACATTAAAGTCCATATTGAGTTTACACCATGCATATTTTTACACCATTCGTGTAACCTTTTCACCTTGATATAATAAACTTAACTAAACATAATGAAAGAGAGAAACATAAATAAATAAGATAAGAACACAAATAAGATAAAAGTTAATTAAGAAAAGAAAATGAAATGAGATGCATAAACAAGAAATAACTATAAGTAAAACTTAAGCTTTACAATAAAGAGAGAGCAAGAGCATGATCTTGATCTGAAAACCAAGATGCCTAAATGCATGGAAAATACCTCCTTTTATAGGCTAAAATTTATAACTATTAATTTAATGAATAATTGTTAAGTGGGTGGCCACATCTTGACTTGGTGAGAATTCTTATCTTCTTATCTAAACAAAACATCATTGATAATGTTAGAATTTAAACCATCCTTCCTCATAAAAGTTTTAGAAAATTATCTTAGCTTTCTAGAATTATTTTTTATGAGGTCATTTGGACTTCTAGAACTTGAGATATAGGTTGAACACTGAATAGTGTTTGGGCTGCAGGACAGATTCATACTTTTATGTTGTTGCTAATATTTGGACTTGCAAACAACAAAATTGATCTGCTTTCCTTATGAAAGTTTTAGGCTTATGTCTTAACTTTCCATCTATATAAAGCATACCTAAATTTATGATCTATAGCTCCAGATATGATCTATTTACTAAACACTATTCTAGTTTAGACTACACGACCATCTCTTTTCTAAGTTTCACCCTTTCTTTGTCCTTTCAATTCTAGTACTTCAACTTACTAATCAATCCTTTCATTTACATGATAGACCTGCATTTAGGATGAATATTTACTATAAATTAAAGGTATCTTATTGTATTATACTTATTATTATAAAACATGTTTTAGTTAAGGAGTTATTGATACTTTAAGTGCAAAATGATGATATAAAATGTTAATAAAAATATATTTTTAAGTACCAATCAATCATATTTATTATGTTTTTAAGTAACAAAAAACTTTTAAATATTATCAAAAATTTATGATGCTAACATATATTAACAGCAAATTAAGTTTCTTCTATAACACAAGTATAAGTTATACCATACAGTTAGCTATGAAAGTGCCAAGCATTTGTTGTGTCATGCATTTGTACAACACAAATCTATATTAAATATTTAACAGTTAAGGTATTAAGAATTAATAAGATAAAAATAAGAAGATATGTTAATAATAAGTTGTTTAGGATATAATCATTAAAGTCCATATTGAGTTTATATTATACTTATCCTAACACCATTAGTGAAACCTCTTTACCTTGATATAATAAACTTAGCAAAATATAATGAAGAGGAGAAACATAAATAAACATGAGGTGAACATGATTATATAAGTATAGTAAAGGAAATGAAATGCATAAATAAGAGATTAATGAAAGCAAAACTTAAGCATTACAAAAATATATATAAAAAAGAGAGCAAGACTATGATCTTAATTTGAAAACCAAAATACCTAAATGCATGAAAAATACCTTCTTTTTAGGCTAAAATTTGCAACAATTGATTTGATGATAATTATTGAGTTGGTGGCCACCTCTTGAATTGGTAATAATTCTTATCTTCTTGTTTACAAAAAACATCACTACTAACATTAGAATATGAAGAGATGATTTTCATGAAAGTTCTATAAAATTATCTCATTTTTCTAACAAAACAAGAATGAAGTTATTTGGACTTCTAAAACTTGAGATGTGAGCCAAACAAAAAAAATGTCTAGGCTGTAGAACAAATTTAGATTTATCTTTTGATGCTAAGATTTGGACTTTCAAATGCAAGAATTGAGTTTTAAACTCTTATAAATATTTTAGGTTTATGTCTTAGCTTTCTAGCCATATAAACCAAATTAAAATTCTAGATCTACAACTCCATATATTACTCAATGACTGAACAATGTTCCAGTTTGAATTGAATTAGCATCTCTTTTCTAAACTTAGTCTTTTCTTGGTCCTTTCACTTTCAATAATTAATCACATCAATCAATCCTTTGAATTGTGAGATATGCTTGCATTTAAAATGAGCATTTATCATAAATTAAAGTTATCTTATATTATAATACTTGTTATTATAAAATATGCTTAGGTTAGGGAATTTAATGATACTTTAAGTGTAATATGATGATATAAAGTCTTAATAAGAATACACTTTGAAGTATTAATCAATAATTAAGATGAATAAATGACTAGCTTTGACTAATAGTATCCTAAGTGGATGACTAGAATGAACAAATGATTAGTTATGGTTAATGGCACCCTAATTGGATGACTAGGATGAGTAAATGACTAGCTTATGCCAATAACAACCTAAGTGGATAATTTGGATGAATAAATGATTAGTTTCGACTAATGGCATCCTAAAAGGATAGTTGGATTTAAGTGTTATGAGTTAGTTTTAAGAATTGATCCATTCATGTATACTACATTTTGTATATACGAAGTATATAAAATAACTATAATTGTTATGCTTTAAATTGAGAATAACATCAGTTCGGCTAACCGTATTCGAGATGAATGATTGTGTAATGGTGATTGACGAATTATTAACGGTAGTATTTATATAAGTAGGGTGAAATGAAAGAATCATGCTTTTTTGGTCCATGAATGAAATGTAACATTAATATTGTTTTATTATGTTTTCTTAAATTGCCTATAATGCTTGAAATTACCTTGTGTGGTAACAGGGACTTATACCAACATGGTTTGTAAGGAAGTTCATTTCGCAGCTCATATATTTTGAAAAAAAAAATATTCATATGTTATGTGTGATATGAGTTTTGCATGAATGGACGTGTTAATCACTCAATTAGTTGTTCGATCCTTTTTGTAAAAACTAGTAATGAAAAATTAAAATAGAACATGAATGTGAATATCTGAATAAGTTGATATGATGTGTATGAATATTCATATGAGGTATTCATCTAATGAGGATATCGTGTTGTGAAAATTACATGCGGTCAGGATAACAAAAGTACTAGTTGTGTAACTTGTTGTTCGACACTCTTATATGAATTTGTGATGATGACGTGATTAGAAAAAGAACATGAATTTATAAGTATGTCGATATGATGTAATGTAAACCTATAAGTGTAAAAAAAAATATTATGGGCACCTGTATTGAGGATCTGTTCTATAGGAATGTTCATTTACGTTATCCTACATAGATTGTGCCTTGTTAATGAGTAGAATGCAATGATAAATCTTAAGAATGATATGGTGAAAACATCTAGAAACTAAATGAAAAAAAAATCCAACTATTTTAGCCTTGAAAAAGCCGGGTCGTTACAAAAAGGCTTGCCACCATCTAGGGTTCATGCCCATTCTATTCATCTTTAGAAAGGTACAACCTATCAACCTGAGGTCTTATTGTTACTCTAGTGTCCAAAAGGATGTAGTAGAAAGAATGGTCATTAAAATGTTGGATTTATATGTTATTCAACATAACACAAGTCCTTTTGCTTCACTTATGATATTAGTTTAAAACAAAGATACTTTTTAGAGACTTTGCATGAATTATAAGGATATTAATAACCTCACTATTAAGGATAAGTTTTTTATTCCAATAGTTGAGGTACAATTAGAAGAACTAGTGGAATTATTGTATCCTCTAAGATTGATTTGAGGTCAGGATACCATTAGATCAAAATGATTTGTAAAGATGTGTATAAAATTACTTTTAAAACCCACAATAGTCATTATGAATTTTTGGTCATGCCATTTGACCTCACCCATGCTCTTACCATATTTCAAAGTCTCATAGATGACATGTTCAAGGTATACCTTAGGAAGTTCATTCTAGTCTTCTTCGATGACATTCTAATCTACAACAATTCTATGGCTGACCACTATAAGCATCTCAAGTTAGTCTTTAAGCTATTCAAGTCTCACCAATTAATTGTTAAGGAAAGAAAATGTGTTTATGGGAGTCACCAAGTTGAGTACCTGAGCTATATTATTAATTGGAATGGTTATTGACACAACAAAAAAAATAATGTCTTCTCCTAAGTGCAGGAGTGTCAAAATAATAAATAACCCAGCAAGACCACAGTCGAACCATAGAGAGGTTAATTATAGAAATTATAAATAACAACAATAATAACAACAACAACAACAACAACAATATTAGTAACAATAATAATAATAATAATAATAAAGAAAAAGAAGGAGAAGAAGAAGAAGATGAGAACTTTGAGATGAAATATTAATGTAAAGTAAACAACAATAACAATAAATATCAAGGTTAAAAGTTCCACTAATGGTATGTCAAACAAGTATAGTATAAACTCTTATTATTCAAGTGGAAACCACACACAGAGATTGTTCCAATCAGATTATAGATTGTTAACATGATTACATTAGTCATCTTATTTGATTAATGCTAATACTTGTAAATCTTGTCAAACATTCATGATTATAACTTATGTTAACAACAAATCAAGTTCCTTTCATAGCTCAGGCGTTGGTCATACCATATAGTATGGGTTATAAAAGTACCAAACATTTGTTGTACCATGTGTCATACAATATAAATCAAGATTAGTAATTTAACAAGTAAAGTATTAGAGAGTGAACAAGATAACAAATACAAAACATGTTAGTATCATACATTAAAATCCATGTTGAGTTTACACTATACTTATTCTTATACCATTAGTGTAACCTTTTCGCCTTGACATAATAAACTTTGCTAAACATAATGAAAGAAAGAAAAATAAATAAATAAAATAAGAACATAAATAAGATAAAAGTTAACTAAGTAAATGAAAGGAAATGAAAGGCATAAACTTGATATTAATGAAAGTAAAACATAAACATTACAAAAAATACAAAGAGAGAAAACAAGAGAATGATCTTGATTTAGAAACCAAGATGCCTAAATGCATGGTAAATGCCTTATTTTATAGGCCAAAATTGAAAACTATTGGTTTGATGACTAATTGATGAGTGAGTGACCAACTCTTGACTTGGTGACAATCCTTATCTTCTTTTGTTTGCCTAAAATGTCATTGATAACGTCAAAATTGGAGCCACATTAAAGTTGTAGAAAAGTTTCTCAGTTTTTTTGTGTAAAAAATTCAGGTTAGTTGGACTTTTAGAACTCTAGATATGGGTCAAATACTGAATAATGCTCTGGCTAGAAGACAGATTCAGATTTCTTTGTTGTTGCTATAATTTGGATTTGAAAATGGTGTTTTTAGATCTTGGGATCCATATGAAAGTTGTAAGCCTATGTCTTACCTTTCCATCCATATAAAGTAGACCTAAATCTGAGATCTACAACTCCAAATATGACCTAATTACCAAATAGTGTTCTGGTGTGGACTGAACCGACATCTCTTTTCAAAGTTTGGCCATCTCTTTGTCCTTTCAATTTTAGTTCTTAAATTCATTAATCAATCCTTTTATTTATGTGATAGGGCTGCATTTAAAATGAACATTTACCACAAATTAAATGTATCTTATATTATTAGATATATTATTATAAAACATGCTTTAGTTAAGGAGTTATTGATTCTTCAAGTGCAAAATGATGATATAAAACCTTGATAAAAAATGCACTTTTAAGTACTAATCACACCCTCCAATCCGTTTATTACTAGTCCCCAGTAATCAAAATGTTAAAATAGAAAAACAATTTGTAAATTCCACAAAGCAAGGTATTCATCATTCAACTTCTATTAATTTATCCAGATAAACAAACTCTCATTAAATTTATATATCTGTTTAATATCTCTTAACAAGATATTAATAAAAATTTCTTTTATGCTCAATATATCAATATATAATTATAGAATTTTTCTTAAAAGTAAACAAAATTTTTGTTCTAATGTTTAAGGTTAACTTTCTTGGGTTGAGATTTTTTTTTTCTTCTTTTTTTAAAAAATATATATACATGTAACTTAAAACACAATGCATCTTTAACCCATGTAACGAGTTTTTGGCTAATGACACTCAAACCAGTTGATCTTAGGGCATTAGGTGTTGAGACATCCCTACAAATTTAGTAACTCGGGTTACCAATACTGATATATAGATAGTGCAATGTTTGATTTTCTTAAGCTTTTCTCCTCAATTCATGTAATAAGTGTTAGGCTAAAGGCTTCTAAGTCAGTTGACTTTAGGATATTAGGTGTTAAAACACTCTTTCGAGCTTAATTGCTTAGGTTAGAGAGGTTACGAATCCAAACTTATCTATATTTTTATTATCATCATCATTTTTTTTTATGTTTTTCTTTTTTAATTATATACTATCCCTTTTCTCTTAGTTTTTACCTTTAACAAAAGAACATAAATAATATAATAATCCAATATGCAACCCACAATCATATGTTAAAGTGTGTGTGTAAATTAAGGTTTAAGAATACATGTTAAATAAATATATGAGCAGAATTAAGTGGTAACAATACGAGAGTTTGTAAACCTAAATATTTTAAAAAGTATTATGATAGACCTTATTAAGAATGATTACTAAGATGCGTCTTTAAAGTCATAAAAAGATCTCCTTTACTCTGCCATCATAGTACCAATAATTTTGCACATGCTTTATGAAATAGAAAACACAATTAGTTATTATTTTTTTTAGCTACTACCCTCTCCCCCAAACCAAAATGAGACATTGTCCTTAATGTTCTAAGGTAGAAAGATAGAGTATAGAAGATAGCACCTGAAAATAACAAACACTGACAAACTTGAAACAAATTTAAACAAATATAAGAAACAACAAAACATAAATCTTATGCTATTAATAAAACCAAAAGACACAAGTTTTTACAAACTAAGACTCAAATCATTGTTGTGAATGTGACTCATATCTTCTCTTAGTTTTACATCCAAGAACGGCTTAAACGCTCTCTATGGATCGGGGATAGGCTTCTAATCCAGTTTTCTTAAAAACTAGAAAACAAGGTCTTTTTTAGTCAAATTTCCAAGATTATGCCAAGCATATTCTTTATGAAAATGGGTTCAGAAGTCATGAATTACACGATGCTTATCTCGACTATGATGAGACTTAAGAGTCAATAGAAGATTATTTAAAGACTCTATGTGTTTTGAAATAAATCTCATATTTTGACAATTTTCATAGGTTTTGTGGAATGCATGTGATTCCTTGAATATGGTGGGCCAATAAAATTCATTTTGTAAGATTTCTACAATCCTTTTTTTTTTCTGAGAAATGATCTCCACATGCCTTAGAGTGACAAAATTTAATGACATTACCTACCTCATTGTCGGGAATGCATCTTTAAAATATTTGATCAGAACAATAATTGAATAAGTAAACATCATCCCAATAAAATTTTTTACGTTGCTAAAAAATTTTCTTTTGTCTTCAATACTCTAGTGAGCTGGCAAAAATCCTGAAGTAAGAAAATTGATATTTTTAGCAAACCAAAGCATTGAATTAGGCGAAAGTAGAGATTCATCAGGAAAGTTATCATCGATTGGTATAATATCGGGTGTCAAATCTGGTGTCACTTTTGATAAAAGATCTGCATTAATATTTTCGATGCCTTTTTCATCCATGATTTCTTCCTAATTGGTCATGACATGAGAAAATAGAAGTGCTAGAGGAGAATCAATCTTTTCTTTGAAATGTTCAGATTCAACCCTTTCCTTATCTTTAGAGATTGACTCATCATCTTTCTCATAAGGTTTAAGAATTGGTTTTTGAATAACCTTACCACTACAAAAAATAATGACTGATTTGACTTGATCCATGTGTTGACTTCTAGGACTACTTGCATTTGCATTGTATTGCCTTTTGAGATTTTATTGTGCTTGAGATGGAAACTTACATTTCTCTTAAAAACTGAAAGCAAATATGAATTTTGCAAGAGTATCTTTAAAATCTGTTATTATCTCTTGCTTTTTAATGAATACATACAAAGTTTGCTCAAAAGTTTTTCTAAGAGGTGGAGCATAAGAAGGTGCATATCCATGAGAATTTTAGAAATT
This sequence comes from Populus ilicifolia, assembly GCA_015708895.1. NCBI lineage: Eukaryota > Viridiplantae > Streptophyta > Magnoliopsida > Malpighiales > Salicaceae > Populus > Populus ilicifolia. The sequence continues at coordinate 79,090 of SRLM01001962.1, read as the reverse complement.
ATAGTGTGCTTGAAACTGTGATGGTGAAGTTTATGCATTATCATTCTTTCAACTGAAATTTGGTGCACTTGTTCTTGTGGAATTTATGTAGTCTCTAAATGTTCTAACACAATTATTTTTATTATTCTTATTATGAAGTGATTGATTATCTTCTTCGGCCATATCTTCTATTTTCTGCCTAAAACAACATTAATAACGTCAGAATTTGAACTAGATCTCCACATGAAAGTTGTATAAAATTATCTCAGCTTTCCAAAAAAAAAAATGAAGGTCATTTAGACTTCTTTAGAGATGGGCTGAAAGCTAAATAGTGTCTGTGTTGTAGAACAAATCCGAACTTCTTCATTGTTGCTATAATTTGGACTTGAAAACAGCTTTTTTAAAACTAGACCTCCACATAAAAGTTATAGGCCTATGTCTTACCTTTCCATCCATATAAAGTGGACCTAAATCTGAGATCTATAGCTCTAGATATGACCCATTTACCAAACAGTGTTCTAGTTTGGAGTATATCAACATCTCTTTTATAAGTTTGACTATCTCTTTGTCCTTTCAATTTCAGTTCTTAAACTCATCAATTAATCCTTTAATTTATATGATAGGCCTGCATTTAAGATGAACATTTACCATAAATTAAAGGTATCTTATATTATTATAAAACATGCTTTAGTTAAGGAATTATTAATACTTCAAGTGCAAAATGATGATATAAAACCTTGATAAAAATACATTTTTAAATACTAATTAGTAACTGACTCTTGTCCTATGAAAGAAACTTAATTTATTGTTAACATAAGTTATAATCATGAATACCTGATAACATTTACAAGTATTTGTATTATTCAAATAAGATAACTAATGTAATCATTTTAATCATTTATAATCTGATTAAAACCTTTTTTATATGTTGTTTCTAGTTGACTGATAAGAGTTTATACTATACTTGTTTGAAATACCATTAGTAGATCTTTAACCTTGATATTTGTTTTTATCATTGTTTGATGCTCATATTAATTTTCCATCTCCAAACTCCTATCAACTTCTTCTTTATTATTACTACTACTGCTATTATTATTATTATTATTATTATTATTACTACTACTATTACTAATTTTATTAGTATTATTAGTATTATTATTGTCGTTTATAATTTATACAATTAATCTCTCTATGGTTCAACCCTCGTCTTGCCGGATTATTTATTACTTCGACACTCTACACTTGGAAGAAGACATCAATCTTTTGATCATGTCATCTAGAGTTCTAGAACTCTATTTTAAGTGAGATTGATCTCGTTGGAAAGTTAAGACATAAGGTTATAAGTTCACTAAAGGAATGAGAACTTAGTTCTGCCTCTAAGATAGTCAAAATTGTTCATTAACTCATCAGTCCTATTGCCCTACAGAATTAGTCACGACTCAGTCTCAGTTGATAACCTATAACTAGAGTTCTACATCTCAAATTTGAGCAAAACCAGTTTCATTGGTTAGCTAACATCCAAATCTACAATTTCTATAAAGAATTCTATTTTAATTCCCTCATCCTCCTATTTGCAATCTCATCAAAAGTCTGGAGATAAGTCTGTCAAGATTTGTCTCCCTCTTCCTTTCATACAATATTTTCATAAACACCTTAAATTTAACAATAAGTATTTTTTTTCCAATTCATATTTAAGAACCTTAACCTATAATTCAATATCAAGGCATCAATTCATTATTGAATTTAAAATGAATTTTTAAGATCATGTTTAAAACACCTTACCTGGTATGAATTAAGATTTTGATCTTCAACCAATTGAAGATTTTCAACTCCCTCTCTTTTCTTCTTATTTAATTTCTTATTAATCCCTAGCTCATAAGTGTTTATCCCATCTATAAACCCATGGGTTCTTGAAGTTTTAGTGTGTCTTTCTCTTGATTTTTTCAAGAATGGGTATAAAGTTTTATATTTTCTCTCCTTATTGTTCCTACTAATTTTTGGTGAGAAGATAATATTTATACTCTATATTTTTTTTTAATTTTCATTAAGGCCCGATTTCCTTTAAGTGTATTATTCTCTGCTTATTATAGTGTCTCGAATTATTTTGCCTGGAAATTATATTAAAAAATTTCTAAATTCTTATCTTTTATTTAACCATGCGCATGAATTTCCTCCCTTTTATTTCTCATCTAGTTAGTTTTTAATTAAGCAACCTTTATATATATATATAGTCCCAAGGTTTACAGGAATGGAGGTTTATAATGGAAGAAGGAATGGTTATTAATAGTTGAACAAGGAAAAGATTCTAGTAAAAATCAAAAGGGAGAAGTGAACAAAATATGAATGTATGTTACCTTCTTTAAATTGTTAGATATTCATGTTGTTATATTTATTGTGATATTCATGTTTTAATAATATATATTTTGTTTCAGGATCATCACATGCATGACAAGAGTAGATCCTAGTTTATGTTCTCTTTTTGTAATATAGGTTCTAGAAAGTATACCCTTGTATTTTGTAAACATGTAAATGTTTGTATAACTTAATTTATATAATTGATGTTTAAAATTGATTAAATGAACTTAATTATGTAGTTCATATAATTATATTTCATGTCTGTGTATTTATATTTTTATCTATCTATAATGATATTTTGTTATTTAATGTATATAATAAATATTATGATTGATATGTGTGATAATATGATTGAGATTGAAACCCAGGATGATTGGGTTAGGTTTGAGTTAGGAGATATGAGTTTTTAAAAGTGTAAACAGGTTACATATCGATAACTTAAGACCTTTTGGTTAGTGGGGAATCCGTCAAAATTTTGATAGATTTTAATACAATGACCATAAATATATATAGAAAAAAATTAATTACTATGTTTTTTGGTTGACATAAAATTATTGTTTTTATTCTGAAATGAGAAATGTTACAATGTCAAAGAAAATACCTACACATTTAATATAGCAAATTCTTTGCCTTGACAGTTATGGTATACAAATTTATTCTTTCCTTGATTATGATATACTAATTGTATGCTATAATTTTATGAATGAATATATATATATATATATATATATATGATAAGTTAGCTATTTCTAATGGCTAAAGATTAACTTGTACTTTCCTTTTATATTCTTTCATTTCTTAGATTATAAATTATGTTTGTATAATGAGAAATTCTCAAGGAAAAGATACATGTTATTCAAAATGCTCTAAATTATTGTAGAGCAATTGTATGATGATTCAAAAAAATTTAATAATAAATTTCTATTTTTTTCCGGGTTATTTGTTGAAAATTAAAGTAGTAAGTTTTACAATAGATTTGATTTTTGGGAGTCTTAAAAGCAAGAATGGCATCATTATGAACTTTAAATTTTTGTTTCATAGTATGGAAAAAGTCTTAAAATATGAATCTCCGGTAAATAGTTATGATGGCTATTTTTTATGGTTTGGCTTTTTTGTCACTAGACCATCCTCATTCTACTAAAATAATAATAAGAAGAAAAAGAGTGTATTGACGCTATCTTTAAGGCAACATCAATCTTGAACTTCTTCAGGTGGTCCAGTTCTTCTTTGGAAAGCACTAATTAACCAACAATACAAAAGTTTTGGGACCAAGTTTTCTGCTCGTCTCTTCCCCCTTGCTAGATAATCCCTAGCAAATGCTTTAGATGATTTAATTTTATCCCACTTGTTTATCATCTCTCACTTTCTCTTGCTTTTTGTAGGCACAATATTAAAATTCTTAAATTCCAATGTCTCATCTTATCTTAAACTTCAAAGATATGGTTAAGAACTTGAGTATATAATCTTGAAAACTTTGAATAAATCGAGTGGTTAAATATTGACAATTAATATCATGGACGATGAGAAGACCGATTAGTTCCTTTCTTTAAGAGCAGCTCAGAATTATTTGCATCTGCAGGTATCAATGGTTGAGATTGAGTTTTTTTTTTTTTTATAGAGATGAGTGTTTGAAATTGAGTTTTAATTTATTTTTTAATTTGAAGAAATTTTTTTTTTAAATTAATATTTTTTTAGTATTTTTGAATTATTTTGATGTTGAAAATAAATTTTAAAAAATAAAAAAAATATTATTTTAATATATTTTTAAATAAAAAATACTTTAAAAAATATATGTTACCACATTACTATATACACCATAATATATTTTTGCACTGAACCAATAATAAATAAGATGGATGAGGCACAAACAGGATCAGTTAGCAAATTGGAAGAAGAAATGGAAAGCCTTTGACAACAAAATCCTCTATTAGGACTGGAGTTAGAGCAACTTGAGCACGAGCAGAGTTATGCAATTAGTTTAGAGTACCGGTTGTTCATTCAACTTGTTTAGTTTGAGAACTTGGTTCAAGGAATCAACTTGAACCTTAAAAAGCTCATTTCTGTTCTATTTTAGGATTTACTGGTTACTGTCTTGCGTATACTGCTAGCTTACTTTTTATTTTAATAAAAAAATACAATAAAAAACTAAAATTAAAAGATATTAATTTTGACTGTAATGTGAAATTTAAAAGTATTGAGTATGATTACAATACAACATCAAACTTAATATTAATATTTATAATATGAATAATAATATTTAACTTATTTGTTAAAATTTTTATTTTTTAATCTTTCAAAAAAATTATGATTTTTCTTCGATAGTAATAATATGTTTTTAATATTTATTAATTATAATAATAAAAATAATAATTGTATACTTCAAATCAAATCTATGGTTTTTTTTAATATTCATAATAATTTTTTAAAAAATTATTAATTATTTTATTAATAATATTAATTATAATAAAAATAATAATATTTATAACACAAAAAATAATATTTTTTATATTAATACTTTTAATTATAATAAAAATAATAAATAAAACAAGCAATAATAAATAAATAACATAAATATTTTAGTTAGAAGAGTGATAATAACAATGTACAAACTTCACAAACATTATTTCAAGCATATCACAATTTTCAAAATTCTCATGGATATGTACCTCCTTATGCTCCACCTCCTATAAGAAATGTTGAGGAAACATTGCATGCATTCATTGAAAAGCAAGAGACAATCAATACCCAACTTGCTCAAAACATGATAGATTTTAAAGATACTCTTATAAAATTGACATCTGCTCTCAATTTTTAAGAGAAAGGTAAGTTTCCATCTCAACCACAACAAAATCTCAAGGGGCAATACATAGATCAAGTCAAATTAGTCATCACTTTTTGTAGTGGTAAAGTTATTTAAAAACCAATTCTTAAATCTTGTGAGAAAGATGAAAAGTCAATCTCTAAAGATAAGGAAGGGGTTGAATCTGAACATTGCAAAGAAAAGACTGATTCCCCTCTAGCACTTCTATTTTCTCATGTCATGACTAATTAGGAAGAAATCATGGATGAAAAAGGCACCGAAAATGTTAATGCAGATCTTTTATCAAAAGTGACAACAGATTCGACACCCGACATCATACCATCAATGATTACTTTCCTGATGAATCTCTACTTTCTCTTAATTCAATGCTTTAGTTTGCTAAAAATATCAATTTTCTTGCTTCAAGATTTTTGCTAGCTCACTAGAGTATCGAAGAAAAAAGAAAATTTTTTAGCAACGTGTAAAATTTTTATTGGGATGATGCTTACTTATTTAATTATTGTTCTAATCAAATATTTCAAAGATGCATTCCCGACAATGAAATAAGTAATGTCATTAATTTTTATCACTCTAAGGCATGTGGGGATCATTTCTTGTCATAAAAGAGGACTTTAGAAATATTACAAAGTGGATTTTATTGGCTCACCATATTCAAGGAATCACATACATTCCGCAAAACCTGTGAAAATTATCAAAAGATAAGATTTATTTTAGAACACAGAGAGTCTTTAAATAATCTTCTATTGACTCTTAAGTCTCATCATAGTTGAGATAAGTATCGTGCAATTCATGACTTGTGAACCTATTTTCATAAAGAACATGCTTGGTATAGTTTTAGGAATTTGACTAAAAAAGACCCTGTTTGCTAGTTTGTAACAAAACTGGATGGGAAGCCTATCCCTGATCCATAAAGGGCGTTTAAGCCGTTCTTGAATGTAAAACCAAGGGAAGATGTGAGTCATATTCATAACAACAATTTGAGTCTTAGTTTGTAAAAACTTGTGTCTTTTGGTTTTATTAATAGCATAAGATTTGTGTTTTGTTATTTTTTATTTTGTTTAAGTCTATTTTAGGTTTGTTTGTGTTCATTATTTCAGGTGATATCTTCTATACTCTATTGTTCTACCTTAGAACATTGAGGACAATGTCTCGTTTTGGTTGGGGAGAGAGGGTAGAATGATTAGTACTCAAAAGTGCATTTTTATCATGGTTTTATATCATCATTTTGCACTTAAAGTATCAATAACTCCTTAACTAAAGTACGTTTTATAATAATCTATCTAATAATATAAGATACCTTTAATTTGTGGTAAATGTCCATTTTAAATGCAGGCCTATCACATAAATGAAAGGATTGATTGATGACTTTAAGAACTTCAATTGCAAAAGCAAAGAGATGATCAAACTTAGACAAGAGATGTCGGTGCAATCCAAACCGGAACACTGTTCGGTAATTGAGTCATATCTGGAGCTATAGATCTCAGATTTAGGTCTGCTTTATATGGATGGAAAGGTAAGACATAGGCCTACAACTTTCCTATGGAGCCCAAGATCTAAAAAGGCCATTTTCAAATCCAAATTGTTGCAACAACAAAGAAGCCCGAATCTGTCCTCCAGCCCGAGCACTGTTCAATATTTTGGCCATATCTGGAGTTTTATAAGTCAAAATGAGCTGATTCTTTTACACAAGAAAGCTGAGACAATTTCCTAGAACTTTCATGTTTTCAAGTGGCTCTAATTTTGACGTCATCAATGACGTTTTGGGCAGACAAGAGAAGATAAGGATTGTCACCAAGTCAAAGGTTGACCATCTACTCATCAATTAGTCATCAAATCAATAGTCTCCAATTTTGGCCTATAAAAGGAGGCACTTGCCATGTGCATTTAGGCATCTTGGTGTCCAGATCAAGATCATGCTCTTGTTTTCTCTCTTTGTATTCTTTATGCTTTGTTTTTATTAATATCAAGTTTATGCCTTTCATTTCCTTTCCTTTCCTTAGTTAACTTTTATGTTCTTATTTTGTTTATCTATTTTTCTTTCTTTCATTATGTCTAGCTAAGTTAATTATGTCAAGGTGAAAAGGTTACACTAATGGTGTAAGAATAAGTATGGTATAAACTTAATATGGACTTTAATGTTTAATACTAACATGTTTTATATTTGTTATCTTGTTCACTCTTTAATACTTTGCTTGTTAAATGATTAATCTTGATTTATGTTGTATAACAATTGGTACAACAAATGCTTGGCACTTTCATAGCCCATACTGTATGGTATAACCGACACCTGAGCTATGAAAGGAACTTGATTTGTTGTTAACATAAGTTATAATCATGAATGCTTGATGAAATTTACAAGTATTAGCATTAATTGAATAAGATGACTAATGTAATCATGTTAAAAATCTATAATCTGATTGGAACCTCCTTTATGTGTGGTCTCCAATTGAACAATAAGAGTTTATACTATACTTGTTTGACATACCATTAGTGGAACCTCTAACCTTGACATTTGTTATTATCATTGTTTAATCTTTACTTTAATATTCTATCTCTAAGTTCTCATCATCATCATCATCATCTTCTCTTTCTTTATTATTATTACTACTACTACTACCACTACTACTACTAGTATTATTATTATTATTATTGTTGTTGTTGTTGTTGTTATTACTATTATTGTTGTTATTGTTATTATTATTGTTGTTGTTGTTGTTATTACTATTATTGTTGTTATTGTTATTGTTATTGTTGTTGTATTGTTGATATTTATTTATAATTTGTATAATAACCTCCCTGTGGTTCGACCCCGGTCTTGCCAGGTTATTTATTACTTCGACACTTCTGCACTTAGGAGAAGACATCAATATCTTTGTCGTGTCATAGTAGCTAAAAAAAAAAATAATAACTGTGTTTTTTATTTCATAAAGCATGTGCAAAATTGTTGGTACTATGATGACAGAGTAAAGAAGATCTTTTTATGACTCTTGAGACACATCTTACTAACCATTCTTAATAAGGTCTATCATAATACTTCTTGAAATATTCATGTTTACAAACTCTCGCATTACTATCACTTAATTCTGCTCATATACTCATTTAACACGTATTCTTAAACCTTAATTTATACGCACACACACTTTAACATATGATCATGGATTGCATATTGGATTATTACATTATTTATATTTTTTTTGTTAAAGGTATCAACTAAGGGAAAAAGGATAGTGACACGACTAAAAGATTGATGTGTTCTTCCAAGTGCAGGAGTGTCGAAGTAATAAATAATCCGACAAGACTGGGGTCAAACCACAGGGAGGTTAATTGTGCAAATTATAAACGACAATTATAAACAAGTACAATAACAATAATAACAACAATAACAATAATAATAATAATAATACTAGTAGTAGTTCTAATAATAATAATAATAAACAAAAAGAAAAAGAAGAAGATGAGAACTTGGAGATGGAATATTAATGTAAGGATTGAACTATGATAATAACAAATATCAAGGTTAGAAGATCCATTAATACTATGTCAAACAAGTATAGTATAAACTCTTATTATTCAATTGGAAACCACACACAAAGAAGGTTCTAATTGAATTATAGATTGTTAACATGATTACATTAATCATCTTCTTTAATTAATGCTAATACTTGTAAATCTTGTCAAACATTCATGATTATAACTTATGTTAACAATAAATCAAGTTCCTTTCATAGCTCAGGTGACGGTTATACCATACAATATGAGCTATGAAAGTGCTAAGTATTTATTGTATCAACTGTTATACAATATAAATCAAGACTAGTCATTTAACAAGCAAAATATTAAAGAGTGAACAAGATAACAAATACAAAACATGTTAGTATCAAAAATTAAAGTCCATATTGAGTTTACATTATAGTTATTCTTACACCATTAGTGTAAGCTTTTTCACCTTGACACAATCAACTTAGCTAGACATAATAAAAGAAAGAAAAATAAATAAACAAAATATGAACATAAATAAGATAAAAGTTAACAAAGTAAATGAAAGGAAATGAAAGGCATAAACTTGATATTAATGAAAGTAAAGCATAAACATTACAAAAAATACAAAGAGAGAAAGCAAGAACATGATCTTGATCTGAAAACCAAGATGCCTAAATACATGGAAAATGCCTCTTTTTATAGGTAAAATTTGGAAACTATTGATTTGATGACTAATTGATGAGTGGGTGACCAACTCTTGACTTGGTAACAATCCTTATCTTCTCTTATGTGCCCAAAATGTCATTGATAACATCAAAATTGGAGCCACTCAGAAACATAAAAATTGTAGAAAATTATCTCAGCTTTCGTGTGTAAAATATTTAGGTCATTTAGACTTCTAGAACTCCAGATATGGGCCAAACACTGAACAGTGATTGGGCTAGAAGACAGATTTAGACTTCTTTGTTGTTGCTGCAATTTGAACTTGAAAATGACCTTTTTAGATCTTGTGCTCATATGAAAGGTGAAGGCCTATGTCTTACCTTTCCATCTATATAAATTAGACCTAAATTTGAGATCTACAGCTCTAGATATGACCCAATTACCGAACAATATTCTAGTTTAGATTGCACCGACATCTCTTTTCTAAGTTTGGCCATCTCTTTGTCCTTTCAATCTCAGTTCTTAAATTCATCAATCAATCCTTGTTGATATCATTAGTAAATCCTCTAACCTTGACATTGTTTGATATCATTGTTTAATTCTTACTTTAATTTTCCATCTCAAAGTTCTAATCAATTTTTCTTCTTCTTCTTCTTCTTTATTATTGTTGTTGTTATTATTATTATTATTATTATTACACTACTACCACTACTACTACTACTACTACTAATTCTATTATTATTATTATTATTGTTGTTGTTGTTATTGCTATTGTTGTTGTTTATAATTGTTGTTTATAATTTATACAATTAACTTTCCCTGTGGTTCGACCTCGGTCTTGCCGGGTTATTTATTACTTTGACACTTCTATACTTGGAAGAAGACATCAATCTTTTAGTCGTATCAAGTTTTTAGCGTCGTTGCTAGGGAGGTAAGTTTTGTATAAATTATAATATTTATTTTATTTTCTTTTTTCACTTTTCTTGTATATAACTTTGTTTCTTTTCTCTTATTTCTTCTTCTTTTGTTTTCCTTTTCCTTTTATTCTATTCCTACACGTGTATGAGAGTGTGGTCACGTACATCAAGTGGTAGACTTTGTAGGGTACCCTCATCATTTTTAGAAAATATAGCCAAAGAAGATAATCAACCACTTCATAATGAGAATAACCGTGTTAAAAGACTTAGAGACCACATGAATCCCACAAGAACAAGTGCACCATCATGCATAGTTTTTTCTCCCGATGCATCTCATTTTAATTTTAAGCCAGACATTATTCAATTTTTACCTTCTTTTCATGGTTTAGAATTGGAAAATCCATACTTGCATTTAATAGAATTTGAGGAGGTCTGCAACACATATAATAATTTAAATTGTAACATGAACACCATCAAATTAAAGCTTTTTTCTTTTTCATTAAAAGCTAAAACATGACTATAAAATTTGAGATCAGGATCCATTTATGCTTGGGATGAAATGCAACAATAGTTTTTAAAGAAGTTTTTCCCATCTCATAGAACAAACTCTTTTAAAAGACAAATCACCACTTTCACTTAAAAACCAGGAGAAACATTTTACTAATGTTGGGATAGATATTAAGACTTGCTTAGTACTTGCCCTCATCATGATTTTGAAACATGGAGATTGGTTTCACATTTTTATGAAAGGGTAACACCCAAAGATAGGCAAATGGTTGAATTGATGTGCAATGGAACTTTTGAAGATAAAGACCCTGATGAAGCAATAAAGTACTTAGACTTGTTAGCTGAAAAAGCTCAAAATTGAGACACCGCGGGTACTTATGAAGCACGAGTAAAACTCAACCTCATACATCTAGTGGAGGTATGTATAGCCTTAGGGAAGATAATGACCTTCAAGTCAAGTTTGCATCGTTAGTTGAGGCACTAGAATTGAAAAAGAGTGGTCAATTAAAATCTGTTAAAAACATTGTGTGTCAAATATGTGAAGCAAATTAACACTCTACCAATAATTGTCCAACCTTGCCTTCTTTTAAGGAATGTCTTCATGAAGAAGCTCATGCTTTAAACGGTTTTCAAAGGCCCAACCACAACCCATACTCACAAACATACAACCTTAGTTGGAGAAATCACCCAAATTTTAGTTGGAAGAGTGAGGACAACAATGCACAAACTTCACAACCACCGTTTCAAGCACACCATAATTTCCAAAATTATCATGGATATACACCTCCTAGAAGAAATCTTGAGGAAACATTTCATGCATTCATTGAAAAGCAAGAGACAATCAATACTCAACTTATTCAAAACATGACATATTTTAAAGATAATCTTGCAAAATTAACATCTGCTCTCAGTTTTTAAGAGAAAGGTAAGTTTTCATCTCAACCACAACAAAATCCTAAAGGGCAATACAATGCAAATGCTAGTAGTTCCGGAAGCTAACACATGGATCGAGTCAAATTCGTCACTACTCTTCGTAGTGGTAAGGTTATTGAAAAACCCACTCTTGTACCTTATGAGAAAGATGATGAGTCAATCTCTTAGGGTAAGGAAGGGGTTGAATCTAAAAATTGCAAAGAAAAGACTAATTCTCCATCAGCACTTCCATTTCCTCAAGTCATGACTAAACAAAGGAAAGTCAATCACAACTCTGAAATTTTTGAAACTTTCAAACAAGTAAGAATCAATATTAAACAGGTTCCTTTCTATGATAAATTTTTGAAAGATCTATGTACTGTGAAGAGGAAACTGAATGTGAAAAAGAAAACCTTTTTAGCCGAACAAGTAAGTGTTATTCTTTAGAACAATAATGCTTTGAAATATAAAGACCCTCATTGTCCTACAATTTCTTACTTTATTGGAGAGCATAAAATTAAAAGACCCTTACTTGATCTCGGTGCTAGTGTGAATTTACTTTCATATTCAGTTTTTCAGAGTCTTAATGTAGGTGAGTTAAAATAAACTTTTATAACTCTTTTACTTGCCGATAGATCTGTAAAAGTGTCTAGAGGAATAGTCAAAGATGTGTTAGTACAAGTCAATAAATTCATTTATCCTGTGGATTTTGTTGTCTTGGACACACAACCTGTTGAAGCATGTAATTCATTTCCTGTTATTTTAGGATGTCCATTTCTTCCAACCTTTAACGCATTGATTAATTGTAGGAATAGACTGATGAAGCTATCATTTGAAAACATGACATTGAAGATGAATATTTTCAACATTTGCAAGCAACCTTTAGATGATAATGATTTACAAGAAGTAGATCATATTAATGAATTAGTTTATGATCAACTTGAATTTACTTTAAGTAAAAATGAGTTGGATGAATCTGAAAATTTACAAATAATTTATTCTGAAGAAGAAATCACACATGAAAAAAGCACCGACAATGTTGATGTGAATCTTTTATCAATAGTGACAACAAATTCAACATCTGACATCACACTGATCGATGATTACTTTCCTGACAAATCCTTACTTTCTCTTAGTCCAATGCCTTGGTATGATAAAAATATCAATTTTCTTGCTTTAGAAGATTTGCTAGCTGATTTGACCGCCCAAGACAAAAAAAAGTTTTTAAACGAAGTGAAGAACTTTTATTGTGATGACCCTAACTTATTCAAATATTTTGGAGATTCATTCCCGACAATGAGGTAAGTAGTGTAATTAAACTTTTTCATTTTGATGCATATGGAAGTTATTTCTCATAAAAAAAGACAGTTACAAAAATCTTTCAAAATAAATTTTATTGGCCCATCATGTTCAAGGACATACATGCATTCTGCAAACCTTGTGAAAATTGTTAAAAAATTGATATTGGTCAAAAAGTTTTGTTTTATAATTCTCAACTCTATGCATTCCCTAGAGAGCTAAGATCAAGATGGAGCAATCCTTATGGGGCCTGTGATATTGAGAATTCAATGAATGACAATGTTTTAAAGGAAAATGGACATCGTTTGAAAGCTTACTTTGATAATTTTTCTAGTGAAAATGAATCAACTGGTTTGAATGATCTTGTAAATAAAGGTTGATTTTTTTCTCTCACGTTACTTTTATGTTTTTTTTTTAGTGATTTTTGCTAGTTTTTCTCACCCCGATCAAATGACAGATAACGGTACTCCGTGACTTAAGTCGGTTCTTTTAGTTTCCCACAGTAACTGATATTTGTGTATATATTTGTTCAATTCTTTGAATCTCTCTTCCAATTCATATTTGAAAATGGACACTAATCTTGAAAAATTGAAAAAGTATTTTCCCACTCTATCTTAGGATGCGATTATAAAAATTTATCGTGCTAGATGTGCAAGATTGAGATTGTTAATGAATCATGAAATTCCTGAAGATATTTGCTGGTTGATTGAAACAAAGATCTGATTATCAGGTGAGTTCTCTAACTTCTTCATTTCATACATGCCTGGAATTGGTAAAAGCACTTTTGCAAAGAAACATCATGCAAAATGACTGAAAGTCTGTCATCAATGTGCTAGATGAACTTGTAATGCACAATGTCGTTCTTTAGGAATGATATATATAAACCGTGAAGATAAAATACAATTCATTAAGGATGGCCTGAGTAAGGAATCTTTAGATAATCTTCTATTGACTCTTGAGACGCATCCTAATGGAGATGTGCATCATGCAATTCATGATTTATGACCACTATTTCATAAAGAACATGATCGACTTAGTCTTGGGAATTTGACTAAAAAAGACTATGTTTGCTAATTTTTAAGAAAACTGGATGGGAAGCCTATCCTCGACCCATAGAGGGCGTTGATTAGTACTCAAAAGTGCATTTTTATCATGGTTTTATATCATCATTTTGCACTTAAAGTATCAATAACTCCTTAACTAAAGTACGTTTTATAATAATCTATCTAATAATATAAGATACCTTTAATTTGTGGTAAATGTCCATTTTAAATGCAGGCCTATCACATAAATAAAAGGATTGATTGATGACTTTAAGAACTTCAATTGCAAAGGCAAAGAGATGATCAAACTTAGAAAAGAGATGTCGGTGCAATCCAAACCGGAACACTGTTCGGTAATTGGGTCATATCTGGAGCTATAGATCTCAGATTTAGGCCTACTTTATATGGATGGAAAGGTAAGACATAGGCCTACAACTTTCATATGGAGCCCAAGATCTAAAAAGGCCATTTTCAAGTCCAAATTATTGCAACAACAAAGAAGCCCGAATCTGTCCTCCAGCCCGAGCACTGTTCAGTATTTTGGCCATATCTGGAGTTCTAGAAGTCGAAATGAGCTGAATTTTTTACACAAGAAAGCTGAGACAATTTCCTAGAACTTTCATGTTTTCAAGTGGCTCTAATTTTGACGTCATCAATGACGTTTTGGGCAGACAAGAGAAGATAAGGATTGTCACCAAGTCAAGGGTTGGCCATCTACTCATCAATTAGTCATCAAATCAATAGTTCCCAATTTTGGCCTATAAAAGGAGGCATTTGCCATGCATTTAGGCATCTTGGTGTCCAGATCAAGATCATGCTCTTGTTTTCTCTCTTTGTATTCTTTATGCTTTGTTTTCATTAATATCAAGTTTATGCCTTTCATTTCCTTTCCTTTCCTTAGTTAACTTTTATGTTCTTATTTTGTTTATCTATTTTTCTTTCTTTCATTATGTCTAGCTAAGTTAATTATGTCAAGGTGAAAAGGTTACACTAATGGTGTAAGAATAAGTATGGTATAAACTTAATATGGACTTTAATGTTTAATACTAACATGTTTTATATTTGTTATCTTGTTCACTCTTTAATACTTTGCTTGTTAAATGATTAATCTTGATTTATGTTGTATAACAATTGGTACAACAAATGCTTGGCACTTTCATAGCCCATACTGTATGGTATAACCGACACCTGAGCTATGAAAGGAACTTGATTTGTTGTTAACATAAGTTATAATCATGAATGCTTGACGAAATTTACAAGTATTAGCATTAATTGAATAAGATGACTAATGTAATCATGTTAACAATCTATAATCTGATTGGAACCTCCTTTATGTGTGGTTTCCAATTGAACAATAAGAGTTTATACTATACTTGTTTGACATACCATTAGTGGAACCTCTAACCTTGACATTTGTTATTATCATTGTTTAATCTTTACTTTAATATTCTATCTCCAAGTTCTCATCATCATCATCATCTTCTTCTCTTTCTTTATTATTATTATTATTATTATTATTATTATTATTGTTGTTGTTGTTATTTATAATTTGTACAATAACCTCCCTGTGGTTCGACCCCGGTCTTGCCGGGTTATTTATTACTTCGACACTCCTGCACTTGGGAGAAGACATCAATCTCTTTGTCGTGTCAGGCGTTTAAGTTGTTATTGGACCTAAAATCAAGGGAAGATGTGGGCTACAATCACAACTACCTGTACATACACATGCTTTTTCAAAAGTAAATAAATAAATAGAGAGAGAGTGTGTGTGACTTTAGCTAGCCTACATATAGGTGGTATGATTGTCTTTCTAATTTCTCATCTATAAAATCCTCTCTTCCTTCCTTTCATTTCTATTTAACCCATACATTCAACAAATACAGAAGTGTGTAGAAATGGCAAGTTCCTCAGGTCATCATATAAGAAATATTTTTGTTTTAGGTGGAGCTAGTCCTAGGAAAAAAAAAGAGTTTTTAGAATCAGCAAATCATCTTGGTCAAGTGCTAGCTGAGAGAAAGATTCATTTAGTGTATAGGGTAGGCAGTCTTGGGTTAATAGGAGGTGTGTCAATAGTTGCATTTTTAGGAGGTAGTCAAGTTTTTGAGGTCATCCCCGAAGCTTTAGCATAAGGGGACATCATTGGAAAAACAATTGGAGAGGAACTTCAGGTCTCTACAATGTCAGCTCAAATGAATGCAATGTTTAACCATGTTGATGCCTTCATTGCTTTACCAAGTCATCTAGGCACATTGGAAGAGATCTTTCATATTTCCTTTTGGGTCCAATTGCACATTCACTGTAAACCCATAGGTTTGTAAAATCTTAATGGTTATTATGATAAGTTGTTGTCTTTTCTTGATCATGCTGTAAAACAGGAATTTTTAACATCTTCTGCACAATAGATCATAATCTCTGCTGCTACTGCTGAACAATTGATTGACCAACTACAATCTTTCATTCCTATAATTGATCCTTCTATGAGTCGCATAATTGGTCAACTAAGAAAAGATGTAAAAAGCTTAGATTGGATTTAAATCTTCATTTGTGAATCTTTGTGTTCTTTTGTTTTATTATTGTGTTTTATTGTTTTTTATATTTGTTTTAATGTGTTTCAGGTTTGTTAGTATTCATTCTTTCAGATGATATCTTCTATACTCTATCTTTCCACCTTTAAACATTGTGGACAATGTTTCATTTTAGTTGGGGGGAGAAGGTAGTAGCTAAAAACAAAACTGTGTTTTTTATTTTATAAAGCATGTGCAAAATTATTGTTACTATGATGACAGAGTAATGAGAACTTTTTATGACTCTTGAGACGTATCTTAGTAATCATTCGTAACAAGGTCTTTCATAATACTTCTTGAAATATTTAGATTTACAAACTCTCACATTGTTATCACTTAATTCTGCTCATATACTTACTAAAATGTATTCTTAAACCTTAATTTACACATACACACTTTAACATATGATTGTGGGTTGCATATTGGATTGTTACATTATTTATGTTCTTTTGTTAAAGGTAACAACTAAGGGAAAGAGATAATATATAATTAACAAAAAAACAAAAAAAAGAAGAAAATAATAATAATAATAAAAATATAGATAAGTTTGGTTTCGTAGCCTCCCTAACCTAAGCAATCAAGCCCGAATGGGTGTTTTAAAACCTAATACCCTAAAGTCAACTAACTTAGGAGCTATTGGCCCAACACTTGTTACATGGATTGAGGAGAAAAGCTTAAGGGAATCAAACATTGCACTATGTACATATCAGTATCTACGACCCGAGTTACTAAGCTCGTAAGAGTGTCTTAACACCTAATACCCTAAGACCAACTGGTCTAGGAGTCATTAGCTGAAAGCTCGTTACATGGGTTAAAGATATATGGGTTAAAGCATGGGTTTGTTCATGGAGACATTCCTTAAAAGAAGGCAAGGTTGGACAATTATTGGTTGAGTGTTCATTTGTTTCACATATTTGACACACGATGTTTTCAACAGATTTTAATTGGCCACTCTTTTTCAATCTAGTGCCTCGACTTTTCTAGTTAAAGATGCAAACTTGGCTTGAAGGTCATGATCTTCCCTAAGGTTGTATATACCTCCACTATATGTATGAGGTTGAGTTTTACTCGGTGCATCATAAATACCCATTGAGCATTTTCAGCTAACAAGTCTAAGTACTCTATTGCTTATTAAGGTCTTTATCTTTAAAAGTTCCATTGCACATCAATTCAATCATTTGCCTATCTTTATGTGTTAACCCTTTATAAAAATGTGAAACCAATCTCCATGTTTCAAAACCATCATGAGAGCAAGTACTAAGTAAGTCTTAATATCTATCCCAACATTGGTAAAATGTTTCTCCTGGTTTTTGAGTGAAAGTCGTGATTTGTCTTTTGAAAGAGTTTGTTCTGTGAGATGGGAAAAACTTCTTTAAAAACTATTGTTGTGTTTTATCCCAAGCACGAATGGATCCTCGTCTTAAATTTTGTAGCCATGTTTTAGCTTTATCTTTTAATAAAAAAAAGAAAAAGCTTTAATCTGATGGTGTTCATGCTACAATTTGAATCATTACATGTGTTACAAACCTCCTTAAATTCTCTTAAATGCAAGTGTGGATTTTTCAATTCTAAGCCATGAAAAAAAGCTTAAAGTTGAATAATATCTGGTTTAAAATTAAAATAAGATGCATTAGGAGAAAAAACTATGCATGATGGTGCATTTGTTCTTGTGGGATTCATGTGGTCTCTAAGTGTTCAAGCATAGTTTTTCTCTTTATTCTCATTATGAAATGATTGATTATCTTCTTCGGCCATATTTTCTGAAAATGATGAGGATAGCCTACAAAGTCTACCACTTGATGTACGTGACCGCACTCTCATGCACATGTAGGAATAGAATAAAAGGAAGAAGAAAACAAGAAAAAATAAACAAAGTTATATACAAGAAAAGCAAAAAGCAAAAATAAAATAAATACTATAATTTGTACAAGAACTTACCTCCTCGACAACGGTGCCAAAAACTTAACACGACTAAAAGATTGATGTCTTCTCCTAAGTGCAGGAGTGTCAAAGTAATAAATAACTCCGCAAGACTGAGATCAAACCACAGGGAGGTTAATTGTACAAATTATGAATAACAATTATAAATAACAACAATAGCAATAACAACAACAACAACAACAACAACAATAACAATAATAACATAATAGTAGTAGTAGTAAACAAAAAGAACGAGAAGAAGAAAAAGATGATGAGAACTTGGAGATGGAATATTAATGTAAGGATTAAACAATGATAATAACAAATGTCAAGGTTAGAGGATCCACTAATGGTGTGTAAAACAAGTATAGTATAAACTCTTATTATTCAATTGGAAACCATACACAAAGAAGGTTCCAATCGAATTATATATTGTTAACATGTTTACATTAATCATCTTATTCAATTAATGCTAATACTTGTAAAATTCATCAAACATTCATGATTATAATTTATGTTAACAACAAATCAAGTTCCTTTCATAGCTCAGGTGTTAGTTATACCATACAGCATAAGCTATGAACAAATATATAAATTTAATGAGAGTTTGTTTATTTGGATAAATTAGTAGAAGTTGAATGATGAATACTTTGTTTTGTGGAATTTACAAATTGTTTTTCTATTTTAACACTTTGAGTACTAGGGACTAGTAATAAGCTAGTTGGGGGGGTGATTAGTACTTAAAAGTGCATTTTTTATCAAAGTTTTATGTCATCATTTTGCACTTGAAGAATCAATAACTCCTTAAATAAAACATGTTTTATAATAATATATCTAATAATATAAGATACCTTTAATTTATGGTAAATGTTCATTTTAAATGCAAACCTATCACATAAATGAAAGGATTGATTGATGAATTTAAGAACTGAAATTGAAAGGACAAAGAGATGGTTAAACTTAAAAAAGAGATATCAGTACAATCTAAATAGGAACATTGTTCGGTAATTGGGTCATATCTGAAGTTGTAGATCTCAGATTTAGATCTACTTTATATAGATAAAAAGGTAAGACATAGGCCTACAACTTTTATATGGAGCCCAAACTTAGAAAGACCATTTTCAAGCCCACATTGTAGCAACAATAAAGAAGTCAGAATCTGTCTTCCAACCCGAGCATTGTTCAGTGTTTAGCCTATATCTAGAGTTCTAGAAGTCTAAATAAGCTAAATGTTTTACATAAGAAAGTTAAGACAATTTCTTACAACTTTCATGTTTTCAAGTGGTTTTAATTTTGACGTTATCAATAATGTTTTGGACAAACAAGAGACAATAAGGATTGTCACCAAGTCAAGAGTTGGTCACCCACTCATCAAGTAGTCATCAAATCAATAGTTCTCAATTTTGGCCTACAAAAGAAGGTATTTGCCATGTATTTAGGCATCTTGGTTTCCAGATCAAGATCATACTCTTGCTTTCTCTTTGTATTTTTTGAAATATTTATGCTTTGCTTTCATTAATATCAAATTTATACCTTTCATTTCCTTTTATTTACTTAGTTAACTTTTATCTTATTTATGTTCTTATTTTGTTTATTTATTTTTCTTTCTTTTATTATGTCTAGCTAAGTTTATTATGTCAAGATGAAAAGGTTACACTAATGGTGTAAGAATAAATATAGTGTAAACTTAATATGGACTTTAATGTTTGATACTAACATGTTTTGTATTTGTTATCTTGTTCACTCTTTAATACTTTGCTTGTTAAATGATTAATCTTTATTTATGTTGTATAACACTTGGTACAACAAATGCTTGACACTTTCATAACTCATACTATATGGTATAATCGACATCTGAACTATGATAGAAACTTGATTTGTTGTTAACATAAGTTATAATCATAAATGCTTGACGAGATTTACAAGTATTAGCATTAATCGAATAAGATGATTAATGTAATCATGTTAACAATCTATAATCTCATTGAAACCTTCTTTGTGTGTGGTTTCCAATTGAATAATAAGAGTTTATATTATATTTGTTTGACATACCATTAGTGGATCCTCTAACCTTGATATTTATTGTTATCATTATTTAATCCTTACGTTAATATTTCATCTCAAAGTTCTCATCATCCTTTTCTTCTTCTTCTCCTTCTTTTTTATTATTACTATTATTATTATTATTATTATTATTATTATTATTATTATTATTATTATTATTATTATTATTATTACTATTGTTATTATTGTTGTTACTGTTGTTATTTATAATTTGTATAATTAACCTCTCTGTGGTTCGACTCCGGTCTTGCTGGATTATTTATTACTTTGACACTTCTGCACTTGAAAGAAGATATTAATCTTTTCATCGTGTCACTTACTAGCAGGATATTGTCTGTTTTGGCCCCTGAGCCTCACGTTTTGTTTTTTATAGCCACACATAACCCCAAAATATATCTTACTAGTTAAGGTGAACATGCTCATATAAGGCATTCCTTTAAGTCCTCACCTATTGATATGAGATATTACAATCCACCCCCTTAAAGAACCTGACCACCTCTTTGGCACCATCAAACAACCAATGAGTCGGGGTCTGATACCAATGTAACACTCCACCTCACTAGTAGGATATTGTTCATTTTTGCCCACAAGCCTCATGACTTTGTTCTTGACACCATGCTTGACCCTAAAACACGTCTTACTAGTCAAAATGAGCATGCTCATATAAGGCCCTCCACCAAGTTCTCACCCGCCAATGCGGGATAGTACATTTAAGATGTCATAAGTAATTAGTTTTAACAATCTTTAAGTCTTATGTCTTTAACTATTTGTTTATATCATTATTTCTTGGTTTTTTCTGATATAGTTATGCTCATTTTCTTGTTTTTACTTTCAATAAGGAAAATAGCAAGAGGATGTCTAGCTTGAATTTAGCTTCACCTTCTATTAATGGGAAAAACTTCCCTTCTTTTAGATTGCAAAGAGGTAGTGGACTTGGATTGTGAATCTCCTATGAGTGTGGGATTTACAGCCATCATATTTATATACATTTAATATTCTAGTCACATACTTTGTTCTTGAATCTCCATTAATAATCAAATAACCTTGTTCTTGAATCTCCATTAATAATCAACTAACCTTGGTTCCTGCACTTTGCTGCGAGACCAAATTTTTTTTTTTGTATAAAAAATAGTGTTTAGGTATTGAAATGGGGTTAAAAATGACATAAAAAACCAATCATGGCAAATGTGTAACAATGTTAATAAAGATTAAATCAACATGAGATAATAAATGTTTAATTATTACTATTACTATTATCATCATAATCATTATTATCAATGACATTATTATGTTCATTATTATTATTATTACTACCACCACCACCACAATAACAACTACTAATATTATCTTAATTATTATTATTAGTAGTAGTAGTATTCTCATTACTAACACTATCATTACAATTATTATTATTATTGTTACTACCACTATCATTATCATTACAAACACAACTATTGTTATTATGATTATCATTAATAATCTAATTATTATTATTATTGTTACTATTTTTTTTAACCACTATTGGTGTTGTTCTTATTTTCATAACTAACATTATTATTATTATTATTACCACCACCACCACTACTATTATTATTGTTACTCTTGTTGCTATTATTATTATTATTATTATTGAAAAAATTAAAAACCATGTACATAATTTGAAGGACTTAATTAAAAACTATGATAGAAAAATCAAGGAAAATAAATCAAAAGAATAGAAATCAAACTGAAATTACCATAATTATCAATGAAAAAACCAAAATCAAAAAGTTGATTTGAAGAATAAAAGCTAAAAAAACTTTTTTGAAAGGGCAAAGGGGTAAAAATACAAAATTAAAAGCATGAGGACCAAATAAAAAATCATTATATATGCAAATTAGAAACCAAGGGTTAAATTAAAAACACATAAAACTTTAACAAAAGAGAAAATGATAAAAATATACAAATCAAAAGTAAAAGGAATAAATTTAAAATTATAATAACACTAAAGACCATAATGTATTTATTAAGGAAGGAGAAGGAAATGAAGGAGAAAAAAAGAAGGGTTATCAGCAATAAACTAGGAATATTTAGACTACACGTATCATCTAAAATGGAAGATAAGAAGGCGGGAATCAAATTATAGGGCGAAATCCCATTTTTTATCACTAGGAGACGTCGCATGTGCTGCCCCAAAGATATGATGTCTCCCACTCCCTAGCGCACCGTCAACTTTTTCTAATAAGAAATGTTATTTTAATGGTAAATTACTACATTACCCTCATGCAAACCAACAATTAACTAAAAAAACTAGATCTAAAAGACTCTAATACCTTTGATCCCAATGCATTAAATCTTTTGGATCCAATGGCTCATTTGCAATTCAACTATATATAAAAATAAAAATAAAAATACTAATATACCCCTACTCAATACAATTATTTTTTTTACTTTTGATGGTATTTTTTTATTTTATTGTTCGTAAAATACTGCATTTACAAAAATACCCTTACATAAATCAATAATGACAAACAATCTGTGTGAAAATATCAAAATACCAAATAAGGATCGGCCTAACACCAATTTTAATCACACTAGAGATCCATTGGTAGTGCCAAGTGAATCAATTACGAGAGCTAGAGCAAAGAAACTTAAAGAAACATTAAGTGAGCTTATTCAAAATATATGAGTAAAATGGACCTATAGGAACTTGAGATGTCAAATGAGGATGAATGATAGCCTCTAATTCATCTAATCTAAATCCAAGAAGAGCTCAATTCAAGTCTTAATAGAGTTGATGTGTTCGGTTCAAAAGTCAATGTCGTTTAGGTTTATATTTGTTAATATTTCAAGGATTAAAAATTAATAATTATTCTTCTATTTTTGTGAAATATAATTAGGTCAAATCTGATTCTTAATGGAAGAAGATTCTTATTATTAAAAAAAACAACAGTTTTCAGTGTATCAAGGAAACTAATGAACAACAAAAATTTTTTATAAACTAAAAAGGATTGTTTAATGATTCTCCTGTATAAAAAGAAAATTAATTAATTTAACAACTAAGTAGGAAAGAATCATTATTTTTATTCAAAAAAAATAAAGAAACGAAGCTCCACAAGAAAAGGCTAGAAGAGACAACAAAAGTTACCAAATCAGAATTAATTTTTCTAATCTATTTGAAATTCCTAAGGTCAGCAACTCTTTCTAAGCATAGCAACTCTTTCTAAGCATAAAAGGAATGCTAATCCAGTTAAATCACCTTATAAATTAGAGATTTAATATCCTCTATTGTTATTCATCAATTAAATAGAGTCGTGCTTAATTTGACAGATGCAACTGGGATTTTCTTGCTTTCTTTTTAGTTAAGATTAGATTGCTAAAGTTTTAGTAGATGAGTTGGATTTGAAGATATTTTTCATCCCTGTATTATTAAGGCTATGACATATTTAAGGGTGTTTATGAGTAGTAACAATTATATTTTTAAAATATTTTTTACTTAAAAATATATTAAAATAATTATATTTTTTTAAAAAATTATTTTTAATATTAATACAAAATATTTTTTACTTAAAAATTTATTAAAATAATTATATTTTTTTAAAAAAATTATTTTTAATATTAATACATCAAAACGATTTAAAATTATAAAAACATAATTTTAAATAAAAATAAAATTTAAAATTTAAAATTTTTGAACAAAACTGTTTGGAACGCAATCCAAACAAACCATAAACCTTGCACTTGTAAATCACAAGAATGTCATAATGTATTCTGTTTTTGTTGTGTTCTGGAAAAAGTTTAAGATTTTCACTTGCTTTCATTCTAGAGATGAAATAAAAAAAATTAGATTGCCTTCTTCTCCGAGAACCAAATACATTAATTTCTGCCATGTGCATGTCTCTTATCTATACTCCTAACCAAACCCTATCTTAGAAAGAATGTAACTCCTTTTGTCTTTAGGTTGCACAAGAAGCTCCTGGATACCTACTATTTCTGAGAGCTACACCCCTCTTTTTTCTAGCCTTTAAACTTTCCGCAGCTGGTTGAGATCAACAACGTTCGTATTGGAAGTACAGGTGATATCCTTAGCCAAAGAATTCGGAGCAACTTTATACAGCTTAGCATTGCTGTAACCAAATGTGCAACTCCCTTTTCCAGATCTGAACATATGTTTTGCTTAATTGGTTACTGATCCCAAGCTGTCATGTTGACTTGGTTAGACTTGTGTTTTCACTTGAAACACATAGGACAACCTTTTTTTTTAAAAAAAAAGAACAATGATACAATGGAAAGTAGATAAAAGCATTATTAAATTAATCATGAATAGTTAACATGTGACAGAATTTTCGATAAATGATCACCTAATTCATAGTCCTTTTTGTGCTGATCACATGCACATGGAATAGAAATAGTTTGTTCCATATTGATCCGGATCAAAACCATGTGCCAGCAGAAATCCAAATGCTACTCCAGTAGGGGTAGCCTTTGCTGGCAAGAACCGATACTATATGCATCAAAACACTGACATGACGTAATTGCAGAGGCACTAGCTTCTCAAGAGATGCAGATATTAAAGAATGCAACCAGTTCGTGACTTCAGATAGTCTACCTTGAAAAAATAAATGACAATCCATGGCAATGCATCAACTCATCAGAAGAATAATAACTACATGCACGATGTTGTATAATAATTACGGATAGATGAACATGGAAATACTAGAACTACAAGATCAATTACTCTTTTCAAAAGGTTCGAATCATTTAGCCAGCAAAAGACTCACATTCTGAAAATCTAGATTGACCAATATTATAAACCCCACAGCAAAGCAAAGTTTATCAAGTTTCGAGGTGATGCAGAGGAAGCCGGCAATGCTCCTAGGGGTGAGAAAGCAGAATCAGGCCCTGGTGCCACCACCTCATCTGGATTAGGCGGGCTTGGGGTGGAGGGAATGGTGGGAACTGACGATACGGTTGGGGAATGGAGCACACCACCAGGAGAAGGCAATAGTGGAGCAATATCCGGTGACAGTTCTTGGAAAGGAGAAAGTGGAGGAGGATTGGTTGGGAATGGTGGTGCAGTATAGATAGGATTAGGCGAGGTTGTTGAATTTAGCTGAGTGGAAGAAGAAAGCAATGGAAAGGTTATTAAAGGCACAATGAGTACGGTGAAAAAACAAAAGGAGGCCATTCTAATGATCAAGAAATCAATGTCACACTTGCTTGGACAGAGTAATAAAATGTGGGGGTAAAGAAAGTTTTGTTTGAGAAAAAAAGGGGTGCCAGTTGACAGTATGGGATCTTTTGGTGCAGTTATGATGGAGGCGTTTTAAAAGTATGACTAAGGGCATCATTAGGTGGGGTCCTGTTCCACGTGGCATATGATGAATGGGTGATGATGAGAATTTGCACGTTGGCATGTATAGGGAAGAGACAAAGATTGGTTGAATTTTGTTGTGATATGTTTGTTGGAGTAGATTCCTTGTGTCCCGTGAATTTGGTTTCCCTAATTTTGGGATCGTAATAATCCCATATATCCACCCCAAAGCAACTTTGTGGTCTGACAAATAATAGTGTACAAGTGATACAACGCCTTGCATCTTAGCATACTGGCCAATTGACCTAGATGAAAGTTCTTTATGAAAAGGAACTACGCAGGAACAGGGTAAATTCGGTTGAAGCCAACCACTTAAACAATGATGAATTTTGCCACCACCAGCTGTGGCTGCATGAAGTCACTGATCCAATCTATGCATACAAATCCAACACGCATGGTGTCTTGGGATCACCATGCATGATTAGCAGTAGTTAGCACAGACAGCTAGGTGCAACCAATGCAAGCAGTCGCAGCTGTCCATAGCAAAGGTTATCAAAGATAACATGGATAAGGATACGACTTATCTCCAAAATTTCAAATGGTCCAAGACCGTATCAAGAATCAAATTGAACGTAACAGCATCAGCCGTCAGCATCAAGTTCCCTGAACCTTGCTACAATCTAACGCCACGATATCTACGGCTAGAAGCTATAATTTCAAACCTGTCATCCCGAGACTTCATTCAATTATGTTACCATGGAATCAGGTCAATAACCAGCTAACCGCAGATAAAAATAATTAGATCACTTAGTGGCAAGCAAACTAAAATGAAATGGTTTTTAATGGGTCAGCTTGATTGGTCCCTGTCTAATCACTTAAATAATAACTCATTGTCAATTGAAAAGTATAAGCTTTCAAATTCCAAGGAAGTTCACAAATTTAGGATGCCCATCTCCATCCAGGCCCCAGCATAATTAAAGGAAAGTTGAAGCTTGAGATTAAAATACAGTGATAAAGCAAAAAGGGCTTTCACCGGTGATTGGTGAACCAATGGAAGTGACCGTGTTCAATTTCCAAGTCATTAGAATAATCTAATTTCTTCACACACGAAGCCCAAGTATGTGCAGTCTTAAAGAAAAGGACAAGGTTGCACAAAAATGATCTAGTTGCTTTAAAGCCGATTCTGAAGGTTAAAAAATGACTTGATTACATGTTTATAACAATGATAGAAAGCTTACAAAGATTATATAAAAACAGGCCCGTAAGAGGGCACTATACTAGTAATATGCATTAAAGACTGAGCTCACCTCAAGACTGAGGGGGCAGGACCATGAGCCTTTATATAGAATTCAGGAAACCTGGCTTTCTCATCCTTTTACAAGCCGACTAACTTGCATTATACCTGTGAATAATAGGAAACCAATAGATGTTAGAAATCCTAAACTTTGCGAAACAAACCAAGAAGATAAAAGAAACCAACAAACAACCTCAAGGACTTAAAATGCAACGAGGCAGGCGCTGCAACTCTGAGTTCAATCCTTGAAATCTCGTTTATGGATATGGATAGTATCATCGCGTGTGACAAATATTGCTGACAAGAATAAGCAAGAGCATGTAGTATCCGCTGCAAAACTAAGTGGGGAACACCCTTGCGCGAAGACTCGAGGATTGTACTGACCTTTAGCAGATTAGTTAGAAAACCAGTTGTGGCTTCCCTTGGAGCTGCCTTCAGCAACAACAAACATTCAGAAGCTATATCTCCAATATTTGCCTCACAGGACCTGCTCAACTCCAGCAAAACACCTACATTGCTACCAAAGTCCATTACATCTCTTATGCATTGCTGTTGATCAACTGCAGTGCTTGCCTCAGAAGAATCATTCAGAAGTGCTGACTCTATTTTGTAAGCAAGTCCTCTTTTACTGCCAACCGAGCATAGAAGGAATGCCCTACACAGGCCAAGAGTTGGCTCAAGAAAATCTTCCATGTCCTTGGCATACACAAATTCAAGAAGGTTTCCAATCCTCCTAACCACTTTTATTTGAGAAAGCAACTTAGATTCTATTTCGGGAGCTGACGCCAAAGCCAGACAAAACTGAACATTATTGACATTTGCACTTGATAGGTCACCAAGCAAAAACTCAAAGCACTGTGAAACTGTCTTCAGATGTAGAATGTCTGATATTTTTATGTAATTAAACTCAATGAGCATCACAAGGAGCTTCTGCGCATACATGGGAATGGGATCTTCATCTTCAATAAAGGTAGGTTGGAGAGGTAGGAAATGAATAATGGATATGGACTTTAAAGCCTCTGATCTTTGGTCATCTTCCAAAGGTTCATTCAAGAAAATGCTCATCACATCAAACAGAATTTTAAGGCACAAAAATCTGGCATCACCATCCTTGTTGCCCTTGTACAGAACAGCTAGACCAGGAAGGATTTCACAAATGAAAATGTTGGGGCTTTCAAGAATGACAAGGCGCTCCTCTGCAACAGATTCAAGAACTCGAAGAAGGGTTATTTGGAAGTCATCTCTGCCCTGGAAATTAAACAAAAAAATATTTCAGTATTTGAATCATCATTTTGCTCCCTGTGGTGATCAGAAGTGCTCCATCATAAAAGAAATTTAATGCTTATTTACCAAAATAAGAAGATAATTGTGGAAATGTCCACCTAAGAAATTCTACACTACTCCATATCCATCTGAGCTACACACAATCTTTTGGCGCAATTTGTTATCCTATACCTTCTTGTATAATGGATCACTACTTGTCCAAGCATATTTTACCAGCCATGCAGTTATCTTTCTTCAACAACTAAACATGTTCCATTGCAAGTTGCAAAACAATAAATTAACTCTAATTTAATCGAGTCAGCGAAAAGAAAAAAGGATTATCATACCCTATATATGGCAGGTGTATTAGGTTGCCACTTGAAGAGGCATTTTGCCAACTATGTAATGCCCTAATTTTACTGGGACAAGCCAGCTCGTTCAAGCATTTATACCTCAAACTTCATATCGCATTTTAATTATTTACATCTAGACAAGGAAATCTAGCCAAACAATGACTTTGCACTTTATATTCTAAAGTTTTGTTCAATTACGAGAAAAAATGAAACATAAATGTAAAAATAAGAAATAAACAAGCAGCAAAAAGTTACTCAGCTCCAGCTTCCTACTTGAAATGGTGTCTCCATGACTTTGACTAAATTTGCCAGCTGCTGCATAACTTGATGGCTCACAACCCTCAACTTAAACGAAGAACTACCAAGAAGATGAAGAACAACTGGAAACAAATGAACATTGGTCTTTGGAGCAATTCGATGTGCAATGGCAGAGCTGTGACCATGGCGTCTTCCTCCCATCATTTGCTGAATATCTCCTGTTATAATATCAAGTAAACTTGGTATAGTAGATGCCACAGCAGGCACAAATGCATCTAGACTTTGTAGGAGATAGATGTCCTTCTCTTTTGCTACCCTATCCACTGCAGATAGTAACCCCGGATTGCGAAAAAAGTGTGGTAGACACCTCCTAGCATTTTTACAAAGATGAGCAATGAAAAGAAGTGTCTTTCCCCTCAAAATGTCACTACCCTGCTCAGTAAGAGACACGAGACTTGGGACCAAATTCTTATCCTCCGCCAAGTTTGAAAGGTGCCGTCCAATATTTGTGAACACATGAATTCCAAGCATAGCCATGTTTAAGAGGTTCAAACTTATTTGCTGCTCACGTGGGCTGCCCTTGACAAGGGTAGTTGCTGTATCCTTGAAAGACAGTTCCTCCATTACTGATTGAATGCTAGGAGGGTTAAATCTTGTCAGGCGAACTAAACATGAACCTGCAGTAAGCCTGATGCTCTCCTGTTTCCCTACAGCTCTATATATATAACAGAGGTTAGTAATCACATCCTGGCTAGTGAAGCGAGCTGGCCAGTGTCCCCCTTGACTGCAAATGTTTTCAATTGTCCTCAGTGCATAAAGTTGAGCTATATCATCCTCTCCTTTACGTAAAATGGATGACACGAATGAAATCAATGAGTTTGGAACCTGCTTCCAGTAAAAGAACATTATTAAATGAAGAAAATAGCAGAATAAAAGGACGCATAAAAAAAGACATTACACATCAGCAGAACTTCCTATCAGAGAATCACTTTTGAAACTCCGTGAATCACATAGAAAAAGGAGTCTCTCCATTACACAAAATCTGACAGATGTGTACAGATGAAAAGATGAGGAAAAAACAAGACTTCATTGAATTGAAAAATCAAGTTTCATGCAATATAGCATGCAAAAAGAAATTTATGAAAGGTAGAAAGCTAACCTGCCAGCCCAATGTGGATCTGCTGTCCTTTGATGGAGATTCTGGCGGATTGTTATCTTTGCTCTGATCATTCTGGGTGGATATATAAAACAGCAACTCACCTAAAGCAGCCATGGAAAATCTCCTTACTTTTTCCTGCTTGTCTCTAAGGCCATCTGTTAGTGAGCCCAGAATTCCAGAATTTGCCAAATCATCTTCAATAAAAGTTGAATGACGAATTAACAAGCCAATCAATGAAGCAAGTTGAATGCGCAAAGCTGGGGTCTTGGACAGTCGAAGCATTTTAACGAGCATGAGCATTATTGGCCCATTTGTCAGGATATTGGCTGTGTCAGCATTGCTACTCAACATCTCAAGGTATCTAATTACATTCAACTTTTCCCCGATGCTAGTGTTTCCATTTAAAATGGATATGATCTTATTGGTGAGTGCATCGAGCTGCTCCTCTGACATCCTTACAAAATCAGATGGTTGCAAGGCCTCCAATGGAAGAGAGGGAATAACATCTGACACTTTATCAGCTTTTCTACTGGGCATTACAGGTCTGACAGATAGATCAGATGGATGCCAAAGGACCTGTGAAAGGTCATGGGATGATTTTGAAGAATCAAACTCAATGGCTGACACTAAACCTTCTTTATTTAACTGATTCGTGAGCTGAGGACTAGCACTGAGTGGAGTAGAAAAATATCAACATGCTCTGAAGATGAATCCTGATCATTTGTTCTTGATTCATCTGAGACAGGTGCGTTTACCATAGGATAGGTTTCCAATTGGGGAATGTTATTGACCACCTCTTCTATGCTGTTTGGATTATCTAACCCGTGAGGTTCATCATGTGTCTCGTCTTCAGTGTTCTCGTTAAAATCAAGCTCCATATCAGTGTTCTCAACTTTGACCTCAGAATCATTCTTGGAGCCATTAGGCAAGGGCCTCCTGTAGTTTTCCTTCTCATTCTCCCTCTAGTAGCATTGGAAGGATTTTTCTGCTTCTCCTCAACCACCCTGCCAGAGGCCTTTGTTTGAGTTTTCCTGCCAATCGGCATACCTTTAACTGGTGTCTCATGACCTCTTGATCCTAATATAGAATTCTCATTCAGTTTTAGGGTCCCTTTTCCATCTTTTTTCATGATGTCTAGGAGGGGTCCTATTTGCTAAAAATCTGTCACCATTACGTTCTGAGAGGCAAGGCTTAGCACAAAGCTCAGTCATATTATCAAAGGCCGTTTGAGGAGGTAATGGCACTGGAGAAATTTTAGACATCCAGAAAGCATGTCCACGAAGTTCGCTCCACTTGATTCTTTCAGCTGGATCTTTTACTAGAAGAAAACTGATTAAGTTGGCCAAGGGACGGCTTGGAGTGCCGGGGAGGGGTCGTGGCGAATCTGAGAGTATGGATTTCACTAGCTGTGTGAATTCTCTTCCCACAAAAGGAGGCCTCCCCGCATAGCACTCATACAGCACACAGCCTAAAGCCCAAAAGTCAGATGCATACGAATGGACACCCCTATCCTCAAATAGTTCAGGAGCCATATAACAAGGTGTTCCGCGTTTTGCTTGTGGCAACTAAGTAAATACATAAAAACAAAGTTAAGAGTCGTAAAAAATTGTAACCAGATAAAAGGAGAAGCTCCATGTCGTGATGCCACGTCAAATGTTATGCAAATAGCATGTTAAATGCTGAACAGTTAGAACAACCTACCATGGACGAAGGAGTTTTTGTTATGTCGCTCAATTTTCTTGCCAATCCAAAATCACATAGCTTCATTGCACAAATAAGCATGAATACCAATCATGTACATAGCAAAAACTAGAAAATTACTCAAATCATACAAAAATAAAAATGTACCTTTGTGTGTCGATTCTCATCTAAGAGGATATTTGATGGTTTTAAATCACAGTAAATGATTCCTTTTGAGTGTGAGAACCTAACAGAAGTGATCGTTGTTAAAAAACAATATTGAAAGCGGACAATTATTACAGACATCATGTACAAACAAAATTAATTGCCAATCAGCATTTCTCACAGCAAAGCTCTAACCAAGTCAAGGGCAAGATCATGAATTGAGTCTTCAGGCAGCTGATTGTCCTGAAAGTCAATTATAAAGTATCTTGGTGAAATTATCATTCACTGGACATTGCATATAATAAAATTTGAAATCGTTTGCTTGATTGAATTACATGAAACAGCAACAAATTCACATGATGGGAATACAGCATGTTACGCTGAAATTACAAGCCAATATCATTGGCAATTGTGCAAACTAACTTCCATACTTATCACCATAGGTTTAATGCATAAGATACCCAAATGCTTTGTGAGGCCAATGTCTCAGTTTTTTTGTCACCTTGAGTGTCAAATCAAAATTAGAAAAAAATTATATTGATATGCATTCCAAGTTCTGTGCAAATTTCACTACATTTTCGTTCCTAACAGTAGAAAATTGGTGTAGATAAAACAGGATTCGGTTTAATTGACTATACAAACTTGTTCGTTGCCCAATGACAAAATAGAACAGATGGCATAAATGCTAATATATTAGGAAGAACTTAATGTCTGACTCATTGTTGAGCAAAAATGATTTTAAGATGATCTTTAAAATTGACAAATTTATACTTTCTAAGTGGTATGTTTATAGAAAAAGGTTATCTTTGTGATGATCTTTTTAAAATGAATGTAATAATCATTGTAACTATTGATAAGAATAATAAAAAGATTGTATTTTCTTGTTTGTTTGAATCTTGTGATGTGTGGCATGGTAGATTAAATCATGTGAATTATAATTCTATACAAAAATTAATAAAACATGAATTATTCCAAGTATGATTTTTTAGAAAATTATAAGTGTGAAATTTATATAGAATCAAAATTCATAAAATCTTCATTTCAAATAATTAAAAGAAATAATGATATTCTAGGTTTAATTCATTTAGATATTAATAACTTAAAATTCGTGCAAACCAATGGTGAAAACAAAATAATATTATGTTACTTTTATAGATAATTGCAAAAGTATTGCTATACCTATTTAAGAATGAAGTTGAAAATCAACTTGATAAAAAAAATAAAGATAATAAGAAGTGATAGAGGTAGAGAATACGAAGCATCATTAAAAAGTGTTGTTCTCAAAATGGCATTATCCACACAAAAATAGCTCCTTATTCACCTCAACAAAATAGCATTACGGAATGTAAGAACTGAACTTTAAAATAAATTATGAATATCATATTGATATGTTTAGGAGCTCCTCGTAACTTATGGGGGGCAACTTTAATTATCAATTATATACTTAACAAAGTATTGCATAATAAGCTAGAGAAAACATCATATGAATTATGAAAAGATAGAAGATCTTTCTACATATACCTTAAAGTATGGGTGTGTCTTGCAAAGTTAACAATACTTAATCTCAAACTAGTCAAGACAGGACCTAAAACTGTGGATTGTGTATTTATCGGATAAACCTATAATAATAGTGCATATCAATTTCTTGTATACAAGTCAAGTATTAAGAATATGCATCTTAATATAATTATGGAATCAAGGAATGCTACATTCTTTAAAGATGTGTTTACATTAAAGGAAGCACAAGAAAATCATCCATTTAAGAGAATGATTGTCGTTGGCCCAAACAGTTATCATCAATCTGAAAATGATGTAATAATTTGTCAAGTCATTATCTCTCTATGAATCTTTGAGTCTTTTATTATGGTTAAACAATTTTCATTCACATGAAGGATTGTAAAAAATTTGTTTTAACACAAACATAAAACATGCTCATAATTAAAACAAATTGTGAATGAATGAGAGATTGATCTTATTGAACCCTTGACTCACATTCACCTAATAGAAATTATTCACCTAATTGTATGTGCATGGTGAAATAGTTAATTGGTAAAATAAAAGGTAAATTGAAAATAACATATGTAATGATTTCAATGTAAGTATTCTTTGTTAAAAATGAATGTGTTAGGTTTATACACATTAAATGTGAGTGGAAATGTTAGTGTGCTAGGTTAATGATGTGAAATGTGAGTGTGCTGGGATTTAACATATATGAGTGTGGTTGGTAAATCAAAATGACATGTAATGATGAAAATGAAGACTTTGTGTTCCTACAAGTAGGTCGTAAAGTTGTGAGGAGATAATTCTTGTTTTTGGTGTGTGAAGTGAAGAGTGAAGAAGAGGAAAGAAAGAGTTCTTGTAATAACCTTTAAGAGAAACGAGTTAGTAATTTTGTGAGAGAAAAGAGACAGAGATCTTGTAGAAACGAGTTAGCACTATCGTGTAAGGAATACAAGAGATAGAGATCTTGTTTTCTTTATCATTCTTCCCTGCTATCTCCATACTAAAACGTAAAAGATTTGTAGAAAGATTTTGAGTTCACACTCTTTTGGTCCATAGATTTTCAAAGGAAAGGCATCATTTAAAAGTTAAGTTGTTTAAATCCTGAAAGACTACTTGCAAGAAATCATTTACACCAAATGACAAGATTTAAGTCTTAAAGACAAAAGGTTTAATCCTTGACAATAACACCATATCTTTGAACAAGAATTTTCAACAAGTGTCTTCTAAATTTATTTTAGTTTAAATTTTATATTTAGTTATTTTAACTTGCTTTGTATATATTAGTATGCATGCTTGGAAATTGTTATAATTCAATTTCATATATAAGTACATTACTTTGATTTATTTTTAAACATGCTATATAATTATGATCATGCTTTTGTGTTAAACTAAACAATTGTCTAATCTTTAGGAGGTCAAAATCGCAAACAAAGCCTGCCTTTTTTTTCCGCCTTGTATTTCTACAAACAATTCACCAATAAAATTATCAGTCATATTATTTTTAATCCTGAGCATGAAAGATCGATTACACAGTTCCCCTTGTGTCCAGCAAAAGAATGAGAAATTCATTGAAGAAAAGCAAGGCACACAATAAACATTAAACAGTCTCTACCTGTCGCAATAAGGTCATGAGAAATTCATTAAAGAAAAACAAGGCATACAATAAACATTAAACACTCTCTACCTGTCGCAATAAGGTCATGAGATCTCCTCCAACACAATATTCCAAAACCAACCACAAGTGAGATGGTGTTTCGTACCTAATACATGCATCAGGAGGTGTGAAGAAACCGAAAAGGTAAGCTAATGAAACAAAGAAAAGCATGAACTGTATTACTAAGTGACAAATAAATACATTGGATGAAAATAAGAATCTTGAGAGCTATTACCCCATGCCAGCAAGCCTTACCAAGAGTAAAATTTTAAAACATTTGAATGATCCAAGGAGTGAAGCATCCTAACCTGCAAATAATACTAATAAAAGGGTATGAGTTAGTGACATCTATAAGAACTAGCATCAAGCATCGCTTGAATTTTCTAAGACGGTGATAAGAAGGCATAAAATACTCTACAGCCCCTCATTTCCCATGAATAAAATAAAAATGAGAAAGACTAAATTAAAAAGAAAGAAAGAGAAAAGGAAAGATGACTTCTAGCACATTCAACTCAAAATTGAGTGTTCTGAACAATGGGTAATAGCAAAGCCACTCATTCCCACAATTTTTAATAAAAATATATACCCGCTGGCTCTTTCCCGTCTAGTTCCCAATACTACAAACATACTTGACATTGACTTAAACGCACCTGGTACCTAAAATTCACTAGCATCTTTAGTATTTAATTAAGATACAGCAATCACACTAAAAAATGTGTTAAATCAGCTACAAAACCAGACATTTATCAAATTTAAGCCGCTAAATTGTTTTAAATAAGTTACTGAAACAAACATTTCCCAAATCTAATAAACTAAATTGCACTAAATTAATTATTAAAACAGGTTTTGCATCAAATTTAATCACTAAGCTACCTTAAATTAGTTGCTAAAACAGGCACTTCATCGAATTAAAAATCACAAACCTGAATTCAACTTTGATCAAAGATCAATTACTCCAAATTCGACCAAAAATAGAAATTAAATAAGCAAACGGAACAAGAACAGCTCTTTATTATCCTTTCTTCGTGAAGAACTTTCCTCTTCTGGGACTTGTCGACACTTTTAACAGCGAAATACTCAATCGTCTTCTTCTTTCTACCTTTATACACACTCTACACAATTCAAAACGAATATCAGATATTCGAAGTAATTCGCGCATTCTTAAAATAATTCAAACAAGCTACCGGTTTAATTTTTAAATTACCGAGTATCTGCCACGGCCAATAGCTTCATAGATATGGAAATGATTCATGGCGACTGAACTGGATTTCTAAGGTTCCGATTTAGATAAAATGACACTGTTTTTATCAGAGATCAGAGAAAGAGTGGATGAATTTTTAAGGGGGGTTTGGATGCTAGTATTTTTGGAGATTTGTCTTGGGTTATGATTGGAGTGAGTGAGGGTTCCGCTTTAGTGATGGGTCAAAAAAACGACGAGGCGAGTAGGAGGGTGCTATGGGCGGGAATATGAATATGTAATTGAAAAATATAAAAGCCGAAAATAAGAGAAACGTGTCGGGTTTATGCGTACGCCTTGTAACCAAACAGGATCAGACGCATTTTCAATTTTTGAATTTGGGTGGTGTATTATATTTGAACATAGTGACTAACACGTGATCAGAATCATACTTGGAATGCCTTAAACTTTCCATTTTGTGGTTGTATATATGCGGCAACAACATAGACTTTTTGGTATTAAGGTATTTTAAACCTTGGTTTTGTATAAGTTAAAATAACTTGATTTTTATTTTTATGAAAAAAAAATTATTTATTTTATATTAAAAAATCTATTTCTTAAAACCACAACTAAAAATATTTTTATTAAATATATTTTAAAACACTATAATTGTATGAACTACCATAATTTTAAACACACATATAAAATTCATTTAATAGGTATCATTGTCATGCTTAGAATTTTAATAAAATAAAAAAACAAAACCATTCAAATTTACAAGTTATATGGACATGCATTAACAAAAATCAAGAAAAAGTTACAACTTGCAATAAAATACTTTGATGATTCAAATTCAATATATCATTGAGTTAACATTCATAAAATTAGTTTAAACTAGTCAATTATTAATTATTCATGTGCATTTTCAATATAACCAAAATTAGTTCATACTTTTAAATAATATTATTAAAATCAACTAGACTTGTTAAGTTAACATTGTAATTTGTTCACTTGACTTTTAGATTAAACATCTTAGTATTAAACATTAAAGTCCATATTAAGTTTACACTATACTTATTCTTATACCATTAATGTAACTTATTCACCTTGATATAATAAACTTAGTTAAATATAATGAAAGAAAGAAAAATAAATAAACAAAATAATAACATAAATAAGATAAAAGTTAACTAAAAAAATGAAAAGCATAAACTTGATATTAATAAAAACAAAATACAAGCAATATAAAAAATATAAAGAGAGAAAGCAAGAGCATGATCTTGATCTAGAAACCAAGATGTCTAAATATATGATAAATGCCTCCTTTTATAGGCCAAAATTAGGAATTATTGATTTGATGACTAATTGATGAGTGCGTGGTCAACTCTTGAATTGATGACAATCCTTAACTTCTTTTGTCTGCCCAAAACATCATTGATAACATCATAATTGAAACCACTTAAAAACATAAAAGTTGTAATAAATTATCTCAGCTTTCTAGAAAAAAAAATGGAGGTCATTTAGACTTCTAAAACTCCAGATATGGGTCAAACACTATAGTGCACGGGCTAGAAAATAAATTCAGATTTCTTTGTTGTTCTATAATTTGGACTTAAAAATAGCTTTTTTAAATCTTGAGTTCCATATGAAAGTTGTAGGCTTATGTCTTAACTTTTTATCCATATAAAGTAGACATAAATTCGAGATCTATAGCTCTAGATATGACCCAATTACCAAACAGTGCTCTAGTTTAGACTGCACTAACATCTCTTTTCTAAGTTTAACCATCGCTTTATCCTTTCCATTTTAGTTCTTAAATTCATCAATTAATCATTTCATTTATATGATATGCCTGTATTTAAAATAAATATTTACCATAAATTAAAGGTATCTTATATTATTAGATATGTTATTATAAAACATGTTTTAGTTAATGAGTTATTAATATTTGAAGTGCAAAACAATGATATAAAATCTTGATAAAAATGCATTTTTAAGTACTAATCACCCCCCCAACTAGCTTATTACTAGTTTCTAATAATCAAAGCGTGAAAATAGAAAAATAAGTTGTAAATTCCACAAAGCAAGGTATTCATCATTTAACTTCCATTAATCTATCCAGATAAATAAACTCTTATTAAATTTATATATCTACTCAATACCTCTTAAACAAGATATTAATAAACCTTTTTTAATGCTCAATATAATAACACGTAGTTATGGGGTTTTCTTGGAAGAAAACAAAATTCTTGTTCTAATGTTTAAAGTTAACTTCCTTGGGTTAGGATTTCTTTTTTTTTTCTTTCTTTTTTTAAATATATATACATGTAACTTAAAATACAATGTATCTTTAACCTATGTAATTAGCTTTCGACTAATAACTTCCAAATCAATTGGTTTTAAGGCATTAGGTGTTGAGACATCCCTGCAAGCTTAGTCACTCGGGTTGTCGATACTAATACGTAGATAATGCAATGTTTGATTTCCTTAAGTTTTTCTCCTCAACCCATGTAACAAGCATCAAGCTAATAGCTCCCAAGTTAGTTGACTTTAGGGTATTATATGTTAAAACACCATTTTGGGCTTAATTGCTTAGATTAGGGAGGTCACGAAACCAAACTTATCTATATTTTTATCATCATCATTTTTTTTTGCTCTTTTTTTTTTCAAATTACAGACTATCCATTTTTCTTAGTCGTTACCTTTAACAAAATAATATAAATAATGTAATAATTGAATGTGCAACCCACAATCATATGTTAATGTATGTGTGAAAATTAAGGTTTAATAATACATGTTAAATGAGTATATGAGTAGAATTAAGTGATACTAATGTGAGAGCTTGTAAACCTGAATATTTCAAGAAGTATTATAATAGACCTTGTTTAAAATGGTTACTAAAATGTGTCTCAAGAGTCACTTTAACAAAAGAGCTTATTTACTCTGTCATCCTAATAACAATATTTTTTCACATGCTTTATGACACGACAAAGAGATTGATGTCTTCTTCCAAGTGCAGGAGTGTCGAAGTAATAAATAACCCGGCAAGACCGGGGTCGAACCACAGGGAGGTTATTGTACAAATTATAAATAACAACAACAACAATAATAACAATAATAATATTAATAAAGAAAGGGAAGAAGATGATGATGATGATGAGAACTTGGAGATAGAATATTAAAGTAAAGATTAAACAATGATAATAACAAATGTCAAGGTTAGAGGTTCCACTAATGGTATTTCAAACAAGTGTGGTATAAACTCTTATTGTTCAATTGGAAACCACACATAAAGGAGGTTCCAATCAGATTATAGATTGTTAACATGATTACATTAGTCATCTTATTCAATTAATGCTAATACTTGTAAATTTCGTCAAGCATTCATGATTATAACTTATGTTAACAACAAATCAAGTTCCTTTCATA
>SRLM01001962.1:16426-34777 GCA_015708895.1 Populus ilicifolia | reverse complement strand
ACTGAACAGTGCTCGGGCTGGAGGACAGATTCGGGCTTCTTTGTTGTTGCAATAATTTGGACTTGAAAATGGCCTTGTTAGATCATGGGCTCCATATGAAAGTTGTAGGCCTATGTCTTACCTTTCCATCCATATAAAGTAGACCTAAATCGGAGATTTATAGCTCCAGATATGACCCAATTACCGAACAGTGTTCCGGTTTGGATTGCACCGACATCTCTTTTCTAAGTTTGATCATCTCTTTGCCTTTGCAATTGAAGTTCTTAAAGTCATCAATCAATCCTTTTATTTATGTGATAGGCCTGCATTTAAAATGGACATTTACCACAAATTAAAGGTATCTTATATTATTAGATAGATTATTATAAAACGTACTTTAGTTAAGGAGTTATGATACTTTAAGTGCAAAATGATGATATAAAACCATGATAAAAATGCACTTTTGAGTACTAATCATTGAAAATCCATACTTACATTTAAGGGAATTTGAGAAGGTCTGCAACACCTATAATGACTCAAATAGTAGCATGAACACCATCAGATTAAAGCTTTTTTCTTTTTCATTAAAAGATAAAGCTAAAACATGGTTACAAATTTTGAGACCAGGATCCATTCGTGCTTGAGATGAAATGCAACAACAGTTTTAAAATATGTTTTTTCCATCTTACAGAACAAACTCTTTCAAAAGATAAATCACCACTTTCACTCAAAAACTAAGAGAAACATTTTACCACTGTTTTTACCACTGTTGGGATAGGTATCGAGACTTGCTTACTGCTTGTCCTGATCATGGTTTTGAAACATGGAGATTGATTTCACATTTTAGTGGAGAGGTGCATCATGTAATTCATGATTTATGACCACTATTTCATAAAAAACATGCTTAACTTAGTCTTGAAGATTTAACTAAAAAAGACCTTGTTTGCCACTTTTTAAGAAAACTGGATGGGAAGCCTATTCTAGACCCATAAAGGGTTTTTAAGCCGTTCTTGGATGTAAAACCAAGGGAAGATGTGAGCCACAATCACAACTACCTGTACATACACATGCTTTTTCAAAAATAAATAAATAAATAAATAAAGAGAGAGAGAGAGTGTGTGTGTGAGACTCCAGTTGGCCTACATATAAGTGGTATGATTGCCTTTTCAATTTCTCATCTATAAAATCTTCTTTTCCTTCATTTCATTTCTACTCAACCCATACATTTAACAAATATAGAAGTGTGTAGAAATGACAAGTTCTTCATGTTATCACATAAGAAATGTTTGTGTGTTTTGGTAGATCTAGTCTTGGGCAAGAAAAGAAGTTTTTAGAATTAGAAAATCATCTTAGTTACGTGCTAGCTGAGAGAAAGATTAATTTAGTGTATAGGGGAGACAATCTTGGGTTAATGAGAGGTGTGTCAATAGCTGTCTTTTTAGGAGGTAGTCAAGTTTTGGGGGTCGTCTCCAAAGCTTTAGCATAAGAGGACATCATTGGAAAAACAATTAGAGAGGAACTATAGATCTCTACAATGTCTGCTCGAATGAATGCAATGTTTAACCATACTAATGTCTTCATTACCTTACCAGGTGGTTTAGGCACATTGGAAGATATCTTTTATTTTTTCTTTTGAGCCCAATTGCACATTTACCATAAACCCATAAGTGTGTTAAATGTTAATGGTTATTATGTTAAGTTGTTGTCTTTTCTTGATCATGATGTGGAATAGGAATTTCTAACATCTTCTACACGACAAATCATAATCTCTGGTGCTACTGTTGAACAATTGATTGACCAAGTATAATCTTTCATTCCTCTATTTGATCCCTCCATGAGTCGTATAAATTGGTCATTTAAGGAAGTCGTAAAAAGTATAGATTGGATTTGAGTCTTCATTTATGAATCTTTGTGTCTTTTGCTTTTATTATTGTGTTTTGTTGTTTCTTATATTTGTTTCAATGTGTTTCAGGTTTGTTAGTATTTGTTATTTTAAGTGATTTCTTCTATACTCTATCATTCTACTTTAAAATATTGAGGACAATGTCTCATTTTAGTTGGGGGAAGATGGTAGTAGTTGATATTAAAAAAAAGACTAACTATATTTTATTTTTTATAAACCATTTGCAAACTGTTGTTACTAAAATGGTAGTGTAAGGATGAATTTTAGTGACTCTTGAGATGCATCTTAGTAATCATTCTTAGCAGGGTCTATTATAATACTTCTTGAAATATTCAAGTTTACAAACTCTTGCATTATTATCACTTAATTCTGCTCATATACTCATTTAACAAGTATTCTTAAACCTTAATTTTCACACATACTTTAACATATGATTATGGGTTGCACATTGGATTATTACACTATTTATGTTCTTTTGTTAAAGGTAACAACTAGGGGAAATAGATAGTATATATTTTGAAAAAAAAATAATAATAAAAATATAGATAAGTTTGGTTTTGTAGCTTTCCTAACCTAAACAATTTAGCCTAAAAGGGTGTTTTAAAACCTAATACTTTAAAGTCAACTGACTTGGGAGCTATTGACTCAATGCTTATTACATAGGTTGAGGAGAAAAATTTAAGGAAATCAAACATTGCACTATCTACTTATCAGTATCGGCAACTCGAGTTGTTAAGCTTGTAAGGGTGTCTCAACACCTAACGTTCTAAAACCAACTAGTTTGAAAGTCATTGGCCAAAAGCTCGTTATATGAATTAAAGATGCATGATGTTTTAAGTCGTGTGTGTGTGTGTATATATATATATATAAAATAACAATCCCAACCCAAGGAAGTTAACCTTAAAAATTAGAACAAAAATTTTATTTTTTTTCCAAGAAAACCTCTATATGTATGTATTGATATATTAAGCATAAAAGAAAGGTTTATTAATATGTTATTTAAGAGGTATTAAGTAGATATATAAATTTAATAAGGACTTGTTTATCTGGATAGATTAATAAAAGTTAAATGATGAAAACCTTACTTTGTAGTATTTGCAAAAAACATTTCTATTTTAACGTTTTGATTACTAAAGACTAGTAATAAGCTGGTTGGTGTGTATGATTAGTACTTAAAAGTGCATTTTTATCAAGGTTTTATACCATCCTTTTGTACTTAAAGTATCAATAACTCCTTAACTAAAGTATGTTTTATAATAACATATGTAATAACATAAGATACCTTTAATTTATGGTAAATGTTTATTTTAAATGCAGGCCTATCATATAAATGAAATGATTGATTGATGAATTTAAGAATTGAAATTGAGAAGACAAAGAGATAACCAAACTTAGAAACAAGATGATGATGCGGTCCAAATTGAAACACTATTAAGTAATTAGGTCATGTTTGGAGTTGTAGATCTTGGGTTTAGGTCTAATTTATTTGGATGAAAAAGTAAGACATAGGCTTAAAACTTTTATATGGAGCTTAAGATTTAAAAAGACCATTTTCAAGTCTAAATTGTGACAACAATAAAGAAGTTCGAATATATCCTACAACCTGCGCAATGTTCAGTGTTTGACCTATATCTAAAGTTCTAGATGTCTAAAGGACCTCTATTTTTTTTTTATAGAAAGTTGAGATAATTTCCTATAACTTTTATGTTTTCAAGTGGTTCTAGTTCTAATGTTATCAATGATGGTTTTGGCAGACAAGAGAAGATAAGAATTGTTACCAAGTCAAGAGTTGGCTACCCACTCATCAATTAGTCATCATATCAATAGTTTTAAATTTTAGCCTATAAAAGGAGGCATTTGCCTTGCATTTAGGGATCTTGGTCTCCAGATCAAGATTAGGCTCTTGCTTTTTGTATTTTTAAGTTTTATTTTGATTAATATCTTGTTTATACCTTTCATTTCATTTTCTTTACTTAGTTAACTTTCATCTTATTTATGTTCTTATCTTATTTATTTATGTTTCTCTCTTTCATTATGTTTAACTAAGTTTATTATGTCAAGGTGAAAAAGTTATGTTAATGGTGTAAGAATAAGTATGGTGTAAACTTAAGATGAACTTTAATGTTTAATATTAACATGTTTTGTATTTGTTATCTTGTTCACTCTTTAATACTTTGCTTGTTAAATGACTAATCTAGATTTATATTGTATAATACTTAGTACAACAAATGCTTATCACTTTCATAGCCCATATTATATGGTATACTCGACACCTGAGCTATGAAAGGAATTTGATTTGTTGTTAACATAACTTATAAGCATGAATGACTGACCATATTTACAAGTATTAACATTATTCGAATAAGATAACTAATGTAATCATGCTAACAATTTATAATTTGATTAGAACCTCTTCTGTGTGTGGTTTCCATTTGAGTAATAAGAGTTTATACTATACTTGTTTGATATACCATTAGTGGATCCTCTAACCTTGACATTTATTGTTATCATTGTTTAATCCTTTTGTTAATCTTTCATCTCAAAGTTCTCATTAACTTCTTTTTCTTCTTCTTCTACTACTACTTCTACTATTATTGTTGTTGTTGTTGTTGTTACTAGTGTTGTTGTATTATTGTTATCTATAATTTATACAATTAACTTCCCTATGGTTTGACCACGGTCTTGCCGGGTTATTTATTACTTCGGTACTCCTGCACTTGGAAGAAGACATCAATCTTTTGATCGTGT
Organism: Populus ilicifolia; assembly: GCA_015708895.1. Classification (NCBI taxonomy): domain Eukaryota; kingdom Viridiplantae; phylum Streptophyta; class Magnoliopsida; order Malpighiales; family Salicaceae; genus Populus; species Populus ilicifolia. The sequence continues at coordinate 30,147 of SRLM01001962.1, read as the reverse complement.
CAAGAAGATTAGACTCCTATAAAGCCTAAATAAGAGAAATCCTTCAACTAAAATCTAGAGGCAACAAATCAGCAAGCAGAAAACTAACTTCGATCAAATAAGAGGAAGCTTAACAATAAACCAAACTAAAAGCCCATAGGCAGGTCCAAAAAAAGTACCTGTACCCTAAACAAGCAAAACATCAAAACAACAAGCATGAATAAATAACTACAACAACTAGAAGTTAGGCCTACAAAGGCAACACCAAAATACAAACAAGGATATATGCCTCGACTAAAATTCCATAAAAGAATAATATATCAAAGGGAGGAGGATAGGGTAGAAGCTATGCTACCTTGGATCCATAGTCGAAGAGAAGATGTTGGAAGGTTGGGCAACCCTTTTTTAATGACATCCCTGAGCGGCCAAAGGTAGAGGTGGTAGTAGCAAAGGCAGAGGTGGTAGTAGCTTTACTTCTTATCAAGTATTGCCTTCTTGGAGGCAATGTTGCAGCAGCGTCTAAGTGATCTTTAGACTTTTGAACAACCTGAGGAGAGCCGGAAGAAGCATTAGGGGAACTAGGTTGTGAAGCCAATTTAGCCTGCTTACGAACTGAACAACCTACTCTCTCTTCAATAGCTACAACTACTTCACCAACCATTGGATCAATCTCCGATTCTCCTTGAGTTTTCTCTTTGATTGATTGTTTTTCAACAACTTCAGTATCAATTAAGGGATTTAAGCATCCAAAAGGAGCAAAAGCTATTAGAGGATGCTTTTTGCACTTATGACAGGAAGTTTTGGTGCATGCAGAATTGGAATGTCCCAAAGCTTTGCACTTTTTGCAAAACCATGACAGAGATTCATATAACACTACCTGGGATATGGAAACACCATTGGGGAGGGTGATATTGATCGATGATGGTAATTCAATATGTAAATCAATCTCAACTAGCACTCAGGAATATGAGAGCCATAGAGGTTGTTGGCGAGTCAGAATGCACTGGTTTTTATATCGCACTTGCTGGTTTAGAAAGGCACAATGGTGACCAGCATTGAAGAGGGAGATTAGGGAATCTAACTCACACTAGCAGCCAAACCATCTTAGAGGTGTCAAAATCAAAATAATTAGGCATAATTTTCAATATCATGAGCTAGCCAAACCTATGATAAGGCTCTTCACTGAGCATATTAATCATGTATGATTCAGATGCAAACTTGAAAATGAGCCAACCAAAATCATGCATGGAGAAATTCACATTACATTGCCAGGCAGATTTAGCATATTTAGAGATGGACGAATACCTTGGAAATTTCCCAGCTATGAACCCGGCTAAACTAAACCGCCACAAATCTTTGTACATACGAAAATCAGTTTCTAGGAATTGGCAAGATGCTGCAATAGTGTAATAAGAGAAATGCACTAAGGAAGGGGATGGTGGAATGGTGGTACCTAAGTGATGATGTGATGAAGAAGGTCCAAGGTTACCTAAAGGGGCTTTACCTTGCGTTTGGGGGGCGGCGAAGGAGTAGTTCCAACTATCAACCCTTGGTTAGGGTTACCAATGCCAAACCATAAGGTTGGAGAACCAATCACTACAGAGGGACCACAACGTGGTCTAGTAGAGACAATGGAGTTTGAAATGTGCTTACAAAGCGTAGGAGAAGATGATGGAGGAGCAGCTAAGGGAGAGCACTGGACGTCCCTCTTTCAATGCTTTGTGCGAACCCTAGCTTCATAATTGGAATTAACAACGTCTGCAGGTAGGGGGGTGAAGCAGACCGAGAAGGATTAGAGGAGTGTTATCCATGAAGGGAAACACTTCATCTTAGGGTTCGTTAGGCATTTGATGAAGAAGGGCGCACTGAGCAAAAATAATGAAGAATATAATGATAAAAACTCAAAAGCTTGTATTGATACAACACTATAAACTCAATATGGTATACTTTCAAATTCAATCCCTAAACTAATTAAATTTTTAAAGCTTGTATAAACACTCATTCATTTGATTTATATTTTTATTTATCTTCACTAATTTTTATATATAATACTCATATTCTCATAAACTAATTGGAGTTCAAAAGATAAAACTTTAACTTTTTTTCAAAACAACAAAGAAAATCAAAATTCTACTCCCAAACTTTAAATGCAACATTGTCCTCAATGTTGAAATAATAGAAAAGGAATATATGAGAATGAAAAAAAATAAAGTAAAATGTTAAAATAAAAGATAAGGAAAAAAAAAACAAATTTGAATTTTTTTCTAGGTTGTCTTTCAGCAAACACTTTTTTTTTATGTCATTGGCTCGATATATTGCATGCTTATTTTTCAAAAATTGGTTCAACTAACTCCATAGAAGCTGTGAGTTCTACCGTCCAACCTTCATAGAAAAGTTTTAAGTGATTCCCATTGACTTTGAATACTTTGTTGGTTTCTAAATTTGTAATTTCAACTACACCATAAGAAAAAACATTAGAAACAATAAAGGGTCTAATCCAACAAGAGCATAACTTTCTAGAAAAAAGTTTCAAACACAAATTATAAAGAAGGACTTTGTCTCCAACATGAAACTCTATTCTTGTAATCATTCAGTCATGAAGACTCTTAGTCCTTTCTTTATAAATCCTTGCATTCTTATAAGTATCACTTTGAATCTCTTCCAACTCTTGCAATTGCAACTTTCTTGCAATCTCAACAGTATCATAATCCATGTTGTATTTTTTTAACGGCCTAAAAAGCTTTGTGTTCAGGGTCCACCCGTAAATGACATGCTTTCCTGTAAATCATCTTATAAGGTGACATTCCTATAGGTGATTTGTAGGCAATCCGATAAGCCTAAAGTGCATTACCAAGTCGTAAACTCCAATCTCGCCAATTAGATTGCACTGTCTTCTCTAAAATGAACTTGATTTCTTGATTTAAAATTTAATCTTGGCCATTCATCTAAGGATGGTATGCTGATTAATACTTAAAAGTGCATTTTTATCAAGTTTTTATATCATTATTTTGCACTTGAAGTATCAATAACTCAATTAAAGCATGTTTTACAATAACAAGTTTGATACCATAAGATACCTTTAATTTATGATAAATATTCATCCTAAATATAGGCCTATCACATAAATGAAAGGACTAATTGATGAGTTAAAGTGCTGAAATTGAAAAGACAAAGAAAGGGTGAAACTTAGAAAAGAGATGCTAGTTTAGTCTAAACTAGAACATTGTTCGGTAATTGGATCATAACTGGAGCTATAGAACTTGGATTTAGGTTTGCTTTATATGGATGAAAAGCTAAGACAGGTGTAAAATTTCATGGAAGGCAATACTCAATTCTGCTGTTTGGAATTCCAAATCTTAGCAACAACGTAGAAGTCTAAAATTGTCCAATAACCCAAATATTGTTCAGTGTTTAACCCATTTCTTAAGTTCTAGAAGTCCAAATGACCTCAATTTTTTTCCCTATAAAGCTGAGATAATTTCCTAGAACTTTCATGTGAAAAGCTTGTTCAAATTCTAACGCTATTAATGATATTTTTGACAGACAAGGAAATAAAGATTGTCACTAAGTTAAAAGTTGGCCACCTACTTAAGAATTAGTCATAAAATCTATAGTTTTTTAATTTTGGCCTATAAAAGAAGGCATTTGCCATGCATTTAGGCATCTTAGTTTCTAAATCAAGATTGTGCTCTTGCTTTCTCTCTTTGTATTTTTGTAATGCTTAAGTTTTGCTTTCATTAATAGCTTGTTTATGCCTTTCAATTCCTTTCCTTTATTTAGTTAATATTTATCTTATTTATGTTCTTATCTTGTTTAGTTATGTTTCTCTCTTTTATTATATTTAGGTAAGTTTATTATGTTAGAGTGAAAAGTTACACTAATGGTGCAAAGATAAGTATAATGTATACTCAATATGGACTTTAATGTTTAATACTAACATGTTTTGTATTTGTTATCTTATTCACTTTTAATACTTTACTTGTTAAATGGTTAGTCTAAATTTATGTTGTATAACACTTAGTATAACAAATACTTGACACTTTCATAAATCCACCGTATGGTATAACTAACACTTGTGGTATGAAAGAAACTTGATTTGTTGTTAATATAAGTTATAATCATGAATACCAGATAATATTTACAAGTATTAGCATTCTTCGAATAAGATAACTAATGTAATCATCTTAACAACTTATAATCCAATTGGAATCTTTTTTGTGTGTGGTTTCTAATTAAGTAATAAAAAGAGTTTATACTATACTTGTTTGAAATACCATTAGTGGATGCTCTAACCTTGATATTTATTTTTATCATTGTTTTATCCTCATATTAATCTTCCATATCAAAGTTCTCATCAACTTGTTCTTCTTGTTCTTTTTTTTTTAATTTTAGTACTATCATCATTATCATCATCATCATTGTTGTTGTTATTGTATTATTGTTATTTATAATTTATACAATTAACCTTCTTGTGATTCGACACTGGTCTTGCTAGGTTATTTATTACTTTAACACTTCTGCACTTGGGAGAAGACATCAATCTTTTGATTATGTCAGGTTTTTCACATCATTGCCAGGGAGGTAAATTCTTATATAAATTATAGTTTTTTATTTTATTTTCTCTTTTCTCTTTTTGAGCATCTAACTTTGTTTTTTTTTCTTTGTCTTTTGTTTTCTTCTTCCATTCATTCTATTTCTATACATGTATGAGACTGTGGTCACGTATATTAAGTGATAGACTTTGTAGGGTATCCTTATCATTTTCAGAAAATATGGTTGAAGAACATAACTAGTCATTTTATAATAAGAATAATGAGAATAAGAGAGTTAGAACACTTAGAGATCACATGAATCCCATAAGAACAAGTGCACCATTAATTGATACTTAAAAGTGTATTTTTATCAAGGTTTTATATTATCATTTTGCACGTAAAGTATCAATAACTCAACTAAAGCATGTTTTATAGTAATATATCTAATAATATAAGATACCTTTAATTTGTGGTAAATGTTCATTTTAAATACAGGCATATCACATAATGAAAAGATTGATTGATGAATTTAAGAATTGAAATTGAAAGGATAAAGAGATGGCCTAACTTAGAAAAGAGATGTCAGTGCAATCCAAACCGGAACACTGTTCGGTAATTGGGTCATATCTGGAGCTATAGATCTCAGATCTCAGATTTAGGTCTACTTTATATGGATGGAAAGGTAAGACATAGGCTTACAACTTTCATATGGAGCCCAAGATCTAAAAAGGCCATTTTCAAGTCCAAATTGTTGCAACAATAAAGAAGCCTGAATCTGTCCTCCAGCCCGAGCACTGTTCAGTATTTTGGACATATCTGGAGTTCTAGAAGTTGAAATGAACTGAATTGTTTACACAAGAAAGTTGAGACAATTTCCTAAAACGTTCATGTTTTCAAGTGGCTCTAATTTTGACGTCATCAATGATGTTTTGGGCAGACAAAAGAAGATAAGGATTGTCATCAAGTCAATGGTTGGCCATCAACTCATCAATTAGTCATTAAATCAATAGTTCCTAATTTTGGCCTATAAAAGGAGGCATTTGCCATACATTTAGGCATCTTGGTGTCTAGATCAAGATCATGCTCTTGTTTTCTCTCTTTGTATTCTTTGTAGTGTTTATGCTTTGTTTTCATTAATATCAAGTTTATGCCTTTCATTTCCTTTCATTTGCTTAGTTAACTTTTATCTTATTTATGTTCTTATTTTGTTTATTTATTTTTCTTTCTTTTATTATATTTAGCTAAGTTTATTATGTCAAGGTGAAAAGGTTACATTAATAGTGTAAGCATAAGTATAGTATATACTTAATATGGACTTTAATGTTAGATACTAACATGTTTTATATTTGTTATCTTGTTCACTCTTTAATACTTTGCTTGTTAAATGACTAATCTTGATTTATGTTGTATAACACTTTGTACAACAAATGCTTGACACTTTCATAGCCCATACTGTATGGTATAATAGACACTTGAGCTATGAAAGGAATTTGATTTGTTGTTAACATAAGTCATAATCATGAATGCTTGACAAAATTTACAAGTTTTAGCATTAATTGAATAAGATGACTAATGTAATCATGTTAACAATCTATAATCTAATTGGAACCTCCTTTGTATGTGGTTTCTAATTGAATAGTGAGAGTTTATACTATACTTGTTTGACATACCATTAGTGAAACTAGAACTCTAGCCTTGACATTTGTTATTATCATTGTTTAATCCTTACATTAATATTCTATCTCCAAGTTCTCACCATTTTCTTCTTCTCTTTCTTTACTACTACTACTACTACTACTACTACTACTACTACTACTACTACTACTATTATTATTATAGTTGTTGTTGCTATTGTTATTATTATTGTTTATAATTATTGTTTATAATTTGTACAATTAACCTCCCTGTGGTTCGACCCCAGTCTTGCTGGGTTATTTATTACTTCGACACTCTTGCACTTGGAAGAAGACATCAATTTTTTAGTCGTGTCAACCATCATGCATAATTTTACCTCCTAATGCATCTCATTTTAATTTTAAGCCAGACATTATTCAACTTTTACCTTCTTTTCATGGCTTAGATTTAGAAAATGCATAAATACATACTTGTATTTAAGGGAATTTGAGGAGGTTTGTAACACCTATAATAAATCAAATTATAACATGAACACCATCAGATTAAAGCTTTTTTCTTTTTCATTAAAAGATAAAGCTAAAAAATGACTACAAAATTTGAGACCAAGATCCATTCGTGTTTAAGATAAAATAGAACAACAATTTTTAAATGAGTTATTTCCATCTCACAAAATAAACTCTTTCAAAAGACAAATCATCACTTTCACTCAAAACTAAGAGAAACATTTTACCAATGTTAGGATAGGTATCGAGACTTACTTATTACTTGCTCTCATCATGGTTTTGAAACATGAAGATTGGTTTCATATTTTTTTTAAAGGCTTAACACCTATAGATAGGAATATGGTTGAATTGATATGCAATGAAACTTTTGAAGATAAAGATCGTGATGAAGCAATAGAGTACTTAGATTCGTTAGTTGAAAATGCTTAAAATTAGGACACTATAGTTACTTATGAGATACTAGGTAAAATGCAACCTCATACATCTAGTTGAGATATGTACAACTTTAGAAAAGATCATGACCTCCAAGCCAAGTTTGCATATTTAGTTAGAAAAATCGAGGTATTAGAATTAAAAAAAAATGGTTAATTACAATTTATTGAAGACATTACGTGTTGATTAGTACTTAAAAGTGTATTTTTTTATTAAGGTTTTATGTCATTATTTTACACTTGAAGTATCAATAACTTCTTAACTAAAGCATGTTTTATAATAATATATCTAATAATATAAGATACCTTTAATTTGTGGTAAATGTTCATTATAAATGCAGGCCTATCACATAAATTAAAGGATTGATTAATGAATTTAAGAACTGAAATTGAAAGGACAAAGAGATGGCCAAACTTAGGAAAGAGATGTCAGTGCAATTCAAACTAGAACACTATTCGGTAATTAGGTCATATTTAGAGCTATAGATCTTAGAATTAGGTCTACTTTATATGGATGGAAAGGTAAGACATAGGCCTGCAACTTTCATTGAGCCCAAGATCTAAAAATACCATTTTAAAGTCCAAATGGGAGTAACAACAAAGAGGTCTGAATCTGTCTTCCAGCCCGAGCACTGTTCAGTGTTTGACCCATATCTAGAGTTATAGAAGTCCAAATGACTTGAATGTTTTACAAAAGAAAGCTGAGACAATTTACTACAACTTTCATGTTTTCAAGTTGCTTTAATTTTGACGTTATCAATGACGTTTTGGGCAGACAAGAGAAGATAAAGATTGTCACCAAGTCAAGAGTTGGTCACCCACTCATCAATTAGTCATCAATTGAATAGTTCCTAATTTTGGCCTATAAAAGGAGGCATTTGCCATGCATTTAAGCATCTTGGTCTCCAGATCAAGATCATGCTCTTGCTTTCTCTCTTTGTATTTTTTTTGTAATGTTTATGTTTGCTTTCATTAATATCAAGTTTATGCCTTTCATTTCCTTTACTTAGTTAACTTTTATCTTATTTATGTTCTTATTTTATTTATTTATTTCATTATATTTAGCAAAGTTTATTATGTCAAGGTGAAAAGTTACACTAATGGTGTAAGAATAAGTATAATGTAAACTTAATATGGACTTGAATGTTTGATATTAACATGTTTTGTATTTGTTATCTTGTTCACTCTTTAATTCTTTGCTTGTTAAATGACTAATCTTGATTTATGTTTTATAACACTTGGTACAACAAATGCTTGGCACTTTCATAGCCCATACTGTATGGTATAGCTGAAACCTAAGCTATGAAAGGAACTTGATTTGTTGTTAACATAAGTTATAATCATGAATGCTTGATGAGATTTACAAGTATTAACATTAATCGAATAAGATAACTAATATAATCATATTAACACTCTGTAATCTAATTGGAACCTCCTTTATATGTGGTTTCCAATTGAATAATAAGAGTTTATACTATACTTGTTTAACATACCATTGGTGGATCCTCTAACCTTGATTTTATTGTTATCATTGTTTAATCTTTACACTAATCTTTCATCTCAAAGTTCTCATCAACTTCTTTTTCTTCTTTAGTACTACTACTACTACTACTACTGCTACTACTACTACTACTACTATTGTTATTATTATTGCTACTATTACTATTGTTGTTGTTGTTTTTGTTACTATTATTGTTATTTATAATTTTTGTTTATAAGTTGTACAATTAACCTTCTTATGGTTCAACCCCGGTCTTACTGGGTTATTTATTACTTCAACACTCCTGCACTTGGGAGAAGATATCAATCTTTTTGTCGTGTCATGTGTCAAATTTGTGAAACCAATAAACACTCAACCAATGAGTGTCCAACTTTGTCATCTTTTAAGGAATATCTTTATGAATAAGCCCATGCTTTAAACAATTTTTAAAGGCCTAATCATAACTTACACTCACAAACATACAGCCCTAGTTGGAGAAATCACTCAAATTTTAGTTGAAAAGGTGATAATAATAATGCACAAACTAGGTGAGTTAAAACCAAATTTACTTATATATTTAGTTTTTTAGAGTGTTAATCTAAGTTAGTTAAAACCAACATCTATAACTCTATTACTTGTTGATAGATTTATAAAAGTGCCTAGAAGAATAGTTAAAGATATGTTAGTACAAGTCGATGAATTCATTTATCTTGTGGATTTTATTGTCTTAGACACACAACCTGTTGAAGCATGTAATTCATTTCTTGTTATTTTAGGATATCCATTTCTTACAACTTCTAATGCAATGATTAATTGTAGGAATGGACTAATGAAGCTATCATTTGGAAACATGACATTGGAGATGAATATTTTTAACATTTGCAAGCAACCTAGATAGGATAATGATCTACAAGAAGTAGATCATATTGAAGAATAAGTTTATAATCAACTTGAATATACTTTGAGTAAAATTGAGTAAGATGAATATGAAGATTTGCAAATGCTTGAGTCTGAGGAAGAAATCATGGATGAAAAAGCCACAAAAAATGTTGATGCGAATCTTTTGTCAAGAGTGACAACAGATTCGACATCTGACATCATACTAATTGATGATTACTTTTCTAACAAATCCTTATTTTCTCTTAAATCAATGCCTGATTTGCTAATTTTGTCAATTCTATTGTTTAGAAGTCCAAAACTTAGCAACAATATAGAAGTCTGAATCTGTTCTGTAGCCTAGAAACTATTCAGTGTTCAGCCCATATCTTGAGTTTTAGAAGTTCAAATGACCTCAATTTTTTTTGGAAAAGCTTAGACAATTTTCTATAACTTTTATGAGAAAGGTTGGTTCAAATTCTGACGTTATCAATAATGTTTTTGGTAGATAAGAAGATAAGAATTGTCACCAAATCAAGAGTTGACCGCCTACTAAAAAATTAGTCATCAAATCAATAGTTTCTAATTTTGGCCTATAAAAGGAGGCATTTGCCATGTATTTATATATATTGGTTTTCAAATCAAAATCATATTCTTACTCTCTCTCTTTATATTTTTGTAATGCTTAAGTTTTGTGATGTGAACCTCATGATCACGTGGTCACGCAACCCACACATAAAGACAACAATTCCTGGGAAGCCAAGTAAATCAGGTTTGATAGGAGTGTGACACAAAGATAACTTGTACCTAGGCACATTACTATTGAAAATGAAAACCCCCACCCAACGAATATTGATTCGCGAATGAGAATATAAGGATGATGCCACGAAGATAGTTATTCTTCAATAAGTTGTTTTTCAGTTCATTAGAGAGCCATGAAAGAGAGATTATCTCAGCAATACACACATAAAGTATAGTAAACAAGAAGTTTTATTAATCTGAATTGTCTCCCTTTACATATTTTCTTATGCCTCTATTTATACTGACTCTTGACTTAAAAAAACCCTAATAGACCCCTCTTAGGTGGACTTATATGAAGCCCATTTACAATTGAGCTAAATAAGTAATAATAACCTAAATACTGAGAAGAAAATAATAAAAATTCAAAAATTATCATCCTTAAGATGCTATAATTAGATTTGTCACAATTAAGAAGTCCCAAATAGACTAGGAAATCTTATCTGAATGTAGAATTTATTCTGGACTCTTCTTTCCTTTTGTGGCTAGGATGAATAAGGAATCCTTGTAAGAAAAGGATTTTGAAATAATTATGAATCCTTGCCACACTTGAAAATTATATTGTAGCTCATTAAAGATTTTTGTAAAATAAGTATATTTTTAAAATAAGTTGCCACATCCTTTCAGGAAAAGAATCGTAACCAAATAAGAACACAAGTAAAAAAGCAGAAGTAAATAACAAAATTCATATAGCTTTTGTTGACTCGTATTGAGATGTCTTCCCAAACTCCAATTGACCTAAACTTTTAACCTTATATAGGTTAGAGAGTCTACGAAACCAAACTTGTCTATTTTTTTATTATCATTATTTTTTTTATTTTGTTTTTTTTTTCAATTTATATACTATCTCTTTCCCTTAGTTGTTACTTTTAATAAAAACAAACTTCATCAGAGAATTGTCGTAAGTTTTAAGATGAAGTGTTGTTCTTATTTAAGATCTGATCTAGAAAGATATTTTAAAGAAATGTGCTGATGATACCATATTCTCTCCGATCTTGATGATCCAAGCCTTAAGAATGCCTTTTTGGCATCCATATCTAGAGATCTAGTTAATGAAATGTTCATACTATTCAAAATTAGAAAAGAAGTTATTGACAACCAATCTCTCGGCACTATCTTTCATTAGGTGTTGGAAGCCCTCAATAAAATGTGTGACCAACACAAATATTTTACCAAGCTATTACAAACTGATAAAATTATGCTTCGTGCTTGCAAACGACTAGATTTATTGATTAAATGCTCTGACAATGTTGATTCCAATTGTTCCCTAGAAAAGAAGAAGCATTTTAAGAAACTCTACAAATCTTTTTTTACTAGTTGCCAGAAGAAATGGAAGTTCTTTAGACAATGCCGCACTTGACTCCTTAAGCATTTCACTCCCAACTCCAATTGATGCTTCATCTGTAAGCGCAAGGATCACTTTGCAAAAACTTGGCCACAAAAGACGGCTCAATCATTGAAGTTAATTGATTTCCAAGCCCAAAATACAAAGTTCAACCCCAATGCTGATGAAGTTGAATCCCTATTCTCCCTTATGGATGAGCTCACTCCTGATACCATAGCTGTTGATGCAGATGAAAGTTCTGATGATGAGAGCTATGAACTTTACTAAGCCCAACCTACCAGTTCCTCTTCACACCTAATACCATTAGCCCCTATTACTATCCTTACATCAATATATGCTAAACTTATCAAAGCCATGTCTTTATTTGATATAGGTGACACGACTAAAAGATTGATATCTTCTCCCAAGTGCAGGAGTGTCGAAGTAATAAATAACCCGGTAAGACCGGGGTCGAACCACATGTAGGTTAATTGTACAAATTATAAACAACAACAATAGTAACAATAACAACAACAATACTAGTAGCAATAATAATATTAATAATATTAGTAGTAGTAGTAGTAGTAGTAATAATAATAATAATAATAATAATAATAATAATAATAATAATAATGAAGAAGAAGAAGAAGAAAAATGGATGAGAACTTTGAGATGCAAAATTAAAGTAAGGATTAAATAATAATAATAATAATAAATGTCAAGATTAGAGGTTCCACTAATGCTATGTCAAACAAGTATAGTATAAACTCTTATTACTCAATTAGAAACTACACACAAAGGAGGTTCCAATCATATTATAGATTGTTAGCATGATTACATTAGTTATCTTATTCAATTAATGTTAATACTTGTAAATATCATCAAGCATTCATGATTATAACTTATGTTAACAACAAATCAAGTTCCTTTCATAGCTCAGGTGTCGGTTATACCATGTAGTATGGGCTATAAATGTGCGAAGCTTTTGTTGTACCACGTGTTATACAACATAAATCAAGATTAGTTACTTAACAAGCAAAATATTAAAGAGTGAACAAGATAACAAATATAAAACATGTTAGTATCAAACATTAAAGTCCATATTAAGTTTACACTATATTTATTCTTACACCATTAGTGTAACCTTTTCACCTTGTCATAATAAACTTAGCTAGACATAATGTAAGAAACAAAAATAGATAAATAAAATAAGAACATAAATAAGATAAGAGTTACCAAAGCAAAGGAAAGGAATTGAAAGGTATAAACTTGATATTAATGAAAGCAAAGCATAAACATTACAAAAAATACAAAGAGAGAAAACAAGAGCATGATCTTGATCTAGACACCAAGATGCCTAAATGCATGGCAAATGCCTCCTTTTATTGGCCAAAATTGGGAACTATTGATTTGATGACTAATTAATGAGTAGGTAACCAACTCTTGACTTGGTGATAATCCTTATCTTCTCTTGTCTGCCCAAACGTCATTCATAACATTAAAATTAGAGCCTCTTAAAAGCATGAAAGTTGTAGGAAATTATCTCAACTTTCTTGTGTAAACGTTTTAGCTCATTTTGACTTCTAGAACTCCAGATATGGCCAAAATACTGAACAATACTCGGGCTGGAGGACAGATTCGGGCTTCTTTGTTGTTGCAACAATTTGGACTTGAAAATGGCCTTTTTAAATCTTGGGCTCCATGTGAAAGTTGTAGGCCTATATCTTACCTTTTTATCCATATAAAGTAGACCAAATCTGAGATCTATAGCTCCAGATATGACCTAATTACAGAACAGTGTCCTAGTTTGGATTGCACCGTGATTGTGCATCAAAAGTATCATTAAGTCTCTTATTTTACATATGTATTTATTGTTTTTATTTGGTCTTTTTATAATAATTGATGTGTTTTTTAGTAATGAAGTTTGTTTTAATGTTTCAATAGGTTTTTGGAGCTTAAATGAATTAATTCAAGAAATTCAACATCGGAATTGAGAACAAAGAATTGAAGAGACATTTAGTTGAAGATTGAAGCAAATCTTGGTTGAAATAAATGCTCCAAATTTGTCCCAAAAATCAATTCTATTTCAATTCTAGAAAAGAATATCATATGATCTATTTCAAGCCCAAACTTGCCTTATGTTGTGTGCAAACTTCAACCATT
>SRLM01001962.1:0-15993 GCA_015708895.1 Populus ilicifolia | reverse complement strand
TAATGTTATAATCTTGAATTTTTATGCACAAACTTTAGTTTTGGTATAGAGATTGCTTGATTCAATGTCTTACTTAATATGAAAATACTTGTTCATTCTTAAGCAATAATTAATCTTCATCCTTTTAAACTTCATTGTAATATCTTCCGATCTAATATCACCATCGTTGATATTAGGTTGAGTTATCTTATATATCTTGAAGGAATCACCAATACATCACCATTAAAATTGATTTGGACCAAGACTTACTTTTTCTTGTCATTTAAAATCTATTTACACTTTTTCATCTTTGAAAACAAATCCATCAATTATTTCCAACCAAGTTATTGTTAATTTAATTTCTCTTGAGTTGTTTTTTTTGTTACCTAGCTTAATTTCCAGATCTAGCTCTCTGTGGATATGACCTCGATCTTACCGAGTTAATTGCTACATCGCACACTCGTGCACTTTTGAGTTAAAACAAGCCGATCATAAAAAGCGGTCAAGCACACCGACATCTCTTTTCTAAGTTTGACCATCTCTTTATCCTTTCAATTTCAGTTCTTAAATTCATCAATCAATCCTTTCATTTATGTGATAGGCCTGCATTTAAAATGAACATGTACCATAAATTAAAGGTATCTTATATTATTAGATATATTATTATAAAACATGCTTTAGTTAAGAAATTATTGATACTTCAAGTGCAAAATGATGATATAAAACCTTGATAAAAATACCTTAATAGCTAGAGTTTGACACACACTCTCTCTATCTTTATTTATTTACTTTTGAAAAAGCATGTGTATCTACAAGTAGTTGTGATTGTGGCTCACATCTTTCCTTGGTTTTACGTCCAAGAACGGCATAAACGCCCTTTATGGGTCGGGGATAGGCTTCCCATCCAGTTTTCTTAAAAACTGGCAAATAGGGTCTTTTTTAGTCAGATTCCCAAGACTAAGTCGATCATGTTCTTTATGAAACAATGGCTATAAATCATGAATTACACGATGCACATCTCCACTAGGATGCAGCTCAAGAGTCAATAGAAGATTATCTAAAGACTCCTTACTCAAGCCATCCTTAATGAATTGTATTTTATCTTCACGGTTTATAGATACCATTCCTAAAGAATGACATTTTATATTACAAGTCCATCTAGCACATTGATGATTGATTTTCAGTCATTTTGCACAACGTTTCTTTGCAAAAGTGTTTTTTTACCTGTTTTAGGCATGTGTGAAATGAAGGAGTTAGAGGACTTACCTGATAATCAGACCTTTGCTTCAATCAACTAGCGAATATCTTCAGGAATTCTATGATTTATTAACAATCTCAATCTTGCTTATCTAGCATGGTAAATTTTTGTAATCGCATTCTGAGGTAGAGCGGGAAAATAGTTTTTCAATTTTTCAAGATTAGTGTCGATTTTCAATTGAGAATTGGAAGAGAGATTCATAAAATTGCACAAATATGTAAGCAGATAATAGTTATTGTGGGAAACTGAAAGAACTGACTTAAGTCATGGAATACCATTATCCGTCATTTGACTAGGGTGAGAGAAACTAGCAAAAATCACTAAAAAAACACAAAAACAATATGAGAAAAACAAAATAATCAACCTTTATCTACAAGATCATTCAAACTAGTTGATTCATTTTCACTAGAAAAATGATCAAAGTAAGCTTTTAAACGATGTCCATTTTCCTTAAAAACATTGTCATTCATTGAATTTTCAATATCATAGGCCCTATAAAGATTGCTCCATCTTGATGTTAGCTCTCTAGGAAATGAATAGAGTTAAGAATTATAAAACTAAACTTTTTGACCAGTATCAACTTTTTGACAATTTTCACAAGTTTTGCATAATGCATGTGAGTCTTTGAACATGGTGGGCCAATAAAATCCATTTTGTAGGATTTTTGCAGTTGTCTTTTTTGACGAGAAATAACTTCCACATACTTTAGAATGATAAAGTTTAATGGCAGTACTTACCTCATTATCGGGAATGCATCTTCGAAATGTTTGATCAAGACCATATTTGAATAAGTTAGGGTCATCACAATAAAAATTCTTCACTTTGTTCAAAAACTTTTCTTTGTCTTGAGTACTCCAATCAGCTGGCAAATCTCCTAAAGTAAGAAAATTGATATTTTTATCATACCAAGGCAATGGACTAAGAGAAAGTAAGGATTCGTTAAGAAAGTAATCATCGATCGGTGTGTTTTTCATCCATGATTTCTTCCTTAAAATAAATCATTTGCAAATCTTTCGATTCATCCAACTCATTTTTACTTTAACAAGAAATGAATTACATACTTTAACAGGTTGTGTGTCTAAAACAATAAAATCCACAAGATAAATGAATTTATAAACTTGTACTAACACATCTTTAATTATTCCTCTAGGCACTTTTATAGATTTATCAGTAAGTAAAAGAGTTATAGAAGTTGGTTTTAACTCACCTAGATTGAGACTCTAAAAAATTGAATATAGAAGTAAATTCACACTAGCACCGAGATCAAGTAAGACTCTTTTAATTTTATGCTCTCCAATAAAGCAAGAAATTGTAGGACAACCAGGGTCCTTATATTTCAAAGCATTTTTGTTCTTAAGAATAACACTTGTTCGGCTAGAAAGGCTTTCTTTTTCACATTCAGTTTCCTTTTCACAGTGCATAGATCTTTTAAAAATTTAGCATAGGAAGGAACCTGTTTAATAGCATCCAGTAAAGGTATATTGATTCTTACTTGTTTGAAAGGTTTAAAAATTTTAGAGTTGTGATTGACTTTCCTTTGTTTAGTAATGGCTTGAGGAAATGGAAGTGCTGGTGGAGAATTAGTCTTTTCTTTGTAATTTTCAGATTGAACCCCTTCCTTACCCTCAGAGAATGACTTATCATCTTTCTCATAAGGTTTAAGAGAGGGTTTTTCAATAACCTTACCACTGGGTAGAGTACTGATTGATTTGATTTGATCTATGTGTTGGCTTCCGGAACTACTTACATTTGCATTGTATTGCCCTTTGGGATTTTGTTGTGGTTGAGATGGAAACTTACCTTTCTCTTGGAAACTAAGAACAAATGTTAATTTTGCAAGAGTATCTTTAAAATCTGTCATGTTTTGAGCAAGTTGAGTATTGATTGTCTCTTGCTTTTCAATGAATGCATGCAATGTTTCCTCGATATTTCTTGTAGGAGGTGGAGCATAAGAAGGTGCATATCCATGAGAATTTTAGAAATTGTGGTGTGCTTAAAACGATGGTTGTGAAGTTTGTTCATTGTTATTGTCACTCTTCCAACTAAAATTTGGGTGATTTCTCTAACCAGGGTTGTATGTTTGTGAGTATGGGTTGTGGTTGGCCCTTTGAAAACTATTTAAAGCATGATGTTGTTGATGGAGACATTCCTTAAAAGAAGGCAAGGTTGGACAATCATTGATTGAGTGTTTATTTGTTTCACATATTTGACACGCAATGTTTTTAACAGATTTCAATTGACCACTCTTTTTCAATTCTAGTGCCTCGACTTTTCTAGCTAAAGATGCAAACTTGGCTTGAAGGTGATCTTCTCTTAGGTTGTATATACCTCCACTATGAGGTTGAGTTTTACTCAGTGACTCATAAGTACCCGCGGTGTCCTAATTTTGAGCATTTTCAACTAACAAGTCTAAGTACTTCATTGCTTCATCAGAATCTTTATCTTTAAAAGTTCCATTGCACATCAATTCAACCATTTGCCTATCTTTAGGTGTTAACCCTTCATAGAAATGTGAAACCAATCTCCATGTTTCAAAACCATGATGAAGGCAAGTACTATGCAAGTCTCGATACCTATCCCAATATTGGTAAAATGTTTCTCCTGGTTTTTGAGTAAAAGTGGTGATTTGTCTTTTGAAAGAGTTTGTTTTGTGAGATGGGAAAAGCTTCAAAAACTGTTGTTGCATTTCATCCCAAGCACGAATGGATCCTAGTCTTAAATTTTATAGCCATGTTTTAGCTTTAACTTTTAGTGAAAAAGGAAAAAGCTTTAATCTGACGATGTTCATGCTACAATTTAAATTACTATATGTGTTGTAGACCTCCTCAAATTTCCTTAAATGCTAGTATGGATTTTCCAAATGTAAGCCATGAAAAGAAGGTAAAAGTTGAATAATACCTGCCTTGAAATTAAAATGAGATGCATCGGGAGGAAAAACTATGCATGATGGTGCACTTGTTCTTGTGGGATTCATATAGTCTTTAAGTGTTCTAGCACGGTTATTCTCATTATTCTCATTATGAAGTGATTGATTATTTTCTTCGGCCATATTTTCTGAAAATAATGAGGATACCCTACAAAGTCTACCACTTGATGTACCTAACCACACTCTTATGCATGTGTAGGAATAGAATAAAAGGAAAAGGAAAACAAAAGAAGAAGAAACAAGGGAAAATAAACAAAGTTATATACAAGAAAAGTCAAAAGAGAAAATAAAATAAATATTATAATTTATACAAAACTTACCTCCCTAGCAACGGCGTCAAAAAACTTGACACGACTAAAAGATTGATGTCTTCTCCAAGTGCAGGAGTGTCAAAGTAATAAATAACCCGGTAAGACCGAGGTCAAACCATAGGGAGGTTAATTGTACATATTATAAATAACAATTATAAACAACAACAATAGTAACAATAACAACAACAATAATAGTAGTAATAGTAACAACAACAATAATAATAATAATAATAATAATAATAATAATAATAATGAAGAAGAAGAAGAAAAATGGATGAGAACTTTGAGATGAAAAATTAAAGTAAGGATTAAACAATAATAATAACAAATGTCAAGGTTAAAGGTTCCACTAATGTTATGTTAAACAAGTATAGTATAAACTCTTATTACTCAATTGGAAACCACACACAAAGGAGATTCCAATCAGATTATAAATTGTTAGCATGATTACATTAGTCATCTTATTCAATTAATGTTAATACTTGTAAATATCGTCAAGCATTTTTTATTATAACTTATGTTAACAACAAATCAAGTTCCTTTCATAGCTTAGGTGTCGCTTATACCATACAATATGGGCTATAAAAGTGCAAAGCTTTTGTTGTACCACGTGTTATACAACATAAATCAAGATTAGTCATTTAACAAGCAAAGTATTAAAGAGTGAACAAGATAACAAATATAAAACATGTTAGTATCAAACATTAAAGTCCATATTAAGTTTATACCATACTTATTCTTACACCATTAGTGTAACCTTTTCACCTTGACATAATAAACTTAGCTAGACATAATGAAATAAAGAAAAATAGATAAACAAAATAAGAACATAAATAAGATAAGAGTTACCAAAGCAAAGCAAAGGAATTGAAATGCATAAACTTGATATTAATGAAAGCAAAGCATAGACATTACAAAAAATACAAAGAGAGAAAGCAAGAGCATGATCTTGATCTAGACACTAAGATGCCTAAATGCATGGCAAATGTCTCTTTTTATAGGCCAAAATTGAGAACTATTGGTTTGATGACTAATTGATGAGTGGGTGACCAACTCTTGACTTGGTGACAATCCTTATTTTCTATTGTCTACCTAAAACATGATTGATAACGTTAAAATTGGAGCCAATTGAAAACATGAAAGTTGTAGAAAATTGTCTCAGATTTCTTGTGTAAAAGTTATAGCTCATTTTAATTTCTAGAACTCCAGATATGGCCAAAATACTGAACAATACTCCGGCTGGAGGACAGATTCGGGCTTCTTTGTTGTTGCAACAATTTGGACTTGAAAATGGCCTTTTCATATCTTGGGCTCCATGTGAAAGTTGTAGGCCTATATCTTACCTTTTTATCCATATAAAGTAGACCTAAATCTGAGATATATAGCTCTAAATATGACCCAATTACCGAATAGTGTCCCGGTTTGGATTGCACCGACATCTCTTAATCCTTTCAATTTCAGTTCTTAAATTCATCAATCAATCCTTTTATTTTTATGATAGGCCTCTATTTAAAATGAACATTTATCATAAATTAAATGTATCTTATATTATTAGATATATTATTATAAAACATGCTTTAGTTAAGGAATTATTGATACTTCAAGTGCAAAATGATGACATAAAACTTTGATAAAAATACACTTTTAAGTATCAATTAATAAGAGCCCACAAAACCATTCTTAACTGTAAAGTTCTTTGATTAATACTCAAAAGTGCATTTTTATCATGGTTTTATATCATCATTTTGCACTTGAAGTATCAATAACTCAACTAAAATACGTTTTATAATAATCTATCTAATAATATAAGATACCTTTGATTTGTGGTAAATGTCTATTTTAAATGCAGGCCTATCAGATAAATGAAAGGATTGATTGATGACTTTAAGAACTTCAATTGCAAAGGCAAAGAGATGATCAAACTTAGAAAAGAGATGTCGGTGCAATCCAAACCGGAACACTGTTCGGTAATTGGGTCATATCTAGAGCTATAGATATCAGATTTAGGTCTACTTTATATGGATGGAAAGGTAAGACATAGGCCTACAACTTTCATATGGAGCCCAAGATCTAGAAAGGCCATTTCCAAGTCCAAATTATTGCAACAACAAAGAAGCCCGAATCTGTCCTCCAGCCCGAGCACTGTTCAGTATTTTGGCCATATCTGGAGTTCTAGAAGTCAAAATGAGCTAACGTTTTTACACAAGAAATGTGAGACAATTGTCTAGAACTTTCATGTTTTTAAGTGGCTCTAATTTGGACGTCATCAATGATGTTTTGGGCAGACAAGAGAAGATAAGGATTGTCACCAAGTCAAGGGTTAGCCATCTACTCATCAATTAGTCATCAAATCAATAGTTCCTAATTTTGGCCTATAAAAGGAGGCATTTGCCATGCATTTAGGCATCTTAGTTTCCAGATCAAGATCATGCTCTTCCTTTCTCTCTTTGTATTCTTTTTAGTGTTTATGCTTTATTTTCATTAATATCAAGTTTATGCCTTTCATTTCCTTTCCTTTGCTTTCTTAACTCTTATCTTATTTTGTTTATCTATGTTTCTTTCTTTCATTATGTCTAGCTAAGTTAATAATGTCAAGGTGAAAAGGTTACACTAATGGCGTAAGAATAAGTATGGTATAAACTTAATATGGACTTTAATGTTTGATACTAACTTGTTTTATATTTGTTATCTTGTTCACTCTTTAATACTTTGCCTATTAAATGAGTAATCTTGATTTATGTTGTATAACAATTGGTACAACAAATGCTTGACACTTTCATAGCCCATACTGTATGGTATAATCGACACCTAGGCTATGAAAGGAACTTGATTTGTAGTTAACATAAGTTATAATCATGAATGCTTGACGAAATTTACAAGTATTAGCATTAATTGAATAAGATGACTAATGTAATCATGTTAACAATCTATAATCTCATTGGAACCTCCTTTATGTGTGGTTTCCAATTGAAAATAAGAGTTTATACTATACTTGTTTGACATACCATTAGTGGAACCTCTAACCTTGACATTTGTTATTATCATTGTTTAATCCTTACTTTAATATTTCAACTCAAAGTTCTCATCTTCTTCTACTTTAGTATTGTTATTATTGTTATTATTAGTATTAGTATTATTACTACAACTACTACTACCACTACTACTACCGCTACCACTACCACTACCACTACCACTACTACTACTACCACTACTACTACCACTACCACTACCACTACTACTACTACCACTACTACCACTACTACTACCACTACCACTACCACTACCACTACTACTACTACTACTACCACGACTACTACTACTACTACCACCACCACCACCACTACTACTACTACCACCACCACCACCACTACTACTACTACTACTACCACTACTACTACGACTACTACTACTACTACCACCACCACCACCACNACTACCACTACCACTACCACTACCACTACCACTACCACTTCTACTACTACTACTACCACCACCACTACTACTACCACTACCACTACCACTACCACTACCACTACTACCACTACCACTACTACTACTACCACTACCACTACCACTACCACTACCACTACTACCACTACCACTACTACTACTACCACTACTACTACTACTACTAGCACCACCACCACCACCACTACTACTACTACTACCACTACTACTACTACTACTACTACTACTACTACTACTACTACTACTATTGTTGTTGTTGTTATTGTTGTTATTGTTATTATTGTTGTTGTTTTATTATTGTTATTTATAATTTGTACAATAACCTGTCTGTGGTTCGACCCCGGTCTTGCCGAGTTATTTATTACTTCGACACTCTTGCACTTGGGAGAAGACATCAATCTTTTCGTTATGTCACTTAGCTTTTCAGAAAACAAAATGGAGGTCATTTGGACTTCTAGAATTCGAGATGTGGGTTGAACACTGAACAGTATCTAGTTTACAAGATAGATTTAGACTTTTATGTTGTTGCTAATATTGGAACTTCCAAATAGCAGAATTGAGTATTTCTTTCCCATGAAAATTTTAGGCCTATATCTTAGCTTTACATCCATATAAAGCAGACCTAAATCCAACTTTTAGAGCTCTAGTTATGATCCAATTATCGAACAGTATTTCAATTTAGACTAAACTAGCATCTCTTTTCTAAACTTCACCCTCTTTTTTGTCCTTTCAATTTCAATACTTCAACTTATCAATCAATCCTTTCACTTATGTGATAGGCCTGTATTAGGATGAACATTTACCATAAATTAAAGGTGTCTTATGATATCAAATTTGTTATTATAAAACATACTTTAGTTAAGAAGTTATTAATACTTTAAGTGCAAAATAATGATATAAAATCTTGATAAAAATATACTTTTAAGTACTAATCATATAACGACTTGCTTAATACTTGTCCTCATCATGATGTTGAAACATAAAGATTAATTTCACACTTCTATGAAGGTTTAACACTTAAAGATAGATACATGGTAGAATTGATATGCAATGAAACTTTTAAAGATAAAGATCATGATGAAGTAATGAAGTATCTAGACTTGTCATCTAAAAAAGCTTAAAATTAGGACACTGCGAGCACTTGTAAGGCTTTTATTTACAAGCTTAAGAAATATTATGACCTTTAAGCCAAATTTGCATCATTATCTAGAAAGTCAAGGTACTAGTATTAAAAAAATGGTCAACTAATTTGTTAAAGAAATTGTATGTCAAATATGTAAAACTAATTAATACTCAACTAATTATTGTCCAACTTTTTTATCTTTTGAAAATGTCTCAATGAACAAGTTAGTAATTTAAACAATTTTAAAAGCTCAAATCCTAATCTATACTTGTAAATGTACTTTCTTAGTTAGAGAAATCATCCAAATGTTTATTGAAAGAGTAATAACAATAATGCAAAAACTTCACAACCACCGTTTCAAGCACATAATAATTGTTAAAATTTTCAATGATATACACCTCTTTGTGTTCCTCCTCCTAGAAGAAATTTTGAGGAACTATGACATGCATTTATTAAACAACAAAAGTAAATCAATACTCAAAATGCTCAAATGATGGCACATTTCAAAGAAACTCTTGTAAAATTTGTATATGCATTTAGTTTTCAGGAGAAAAATAAGTTTTCTTCTCAACCACATCAAAATTTCAAAGGACAATACAAGTCAAGTGCGGGTAGCTTTGGGAGCAACACATGAATCAAGTAAATAAGTCTAAATTTTCATAGTGGTAAGGCTATTGACAAACCTATTTTTGAACCTTATGAGAAAGAATATGAATTAATCTTTGAGAATAAGGAAGATGTTGAACTTGAACATTGAAAAGAAAAGACTAATTCTCTTCTAGTACTTTTATTTCCTCATGCCATGACTATTCAAAGAAAAATTAATCATAATTTGGAAATCTTTGAAATTTTCAAAGTAAAGATCAATATACCTTTGTTGGATATTAATAAACATATACCATCTTATGCCAAATGTTTTAAAAACCTCACAATGAAAAGAAAACTAAATATGAAAAATAAAGCTTTTTTAGCTGAATAAGTGGGTGTGATTCTTCAAAATAATAATGTTTTGATGTATAAAGACCCTGATTATCTTACAATTTGATGCTTTATTGGAGAATATAAAATTGAAAAAACTTTACTTGATATTGGAGTTAATGTGATTTTACTTCCATATTCAGTTTTTTAAAGTCTTAATATAAACGAGTTAAAACTAATTTTTATAACTTTTTTACTTGCTGATAAATATGTAAAAGTGCTTAGAGGATTAGTTGAAGATGTTTTAGTACAAATTTAAAAATTCATTTATCCTTTGTATTTTATTGTCTTATATACATAACATATTGAAGCATGCAACTCAATTTTTGTTATTTTAGGATGTCCATTTCATACAACTTTTAATGTATTAATTAAAAGTAGAAATAAAGTGATGAAGTTATCCTTTGGAAACATGACATTGAAAATGAATGTCTTTAATATTTGCAAGCAACTTGAAGATGATCATGATTTATAAAAAGTAGATTTTACTAAAAAATCAGTTTGCGATTAATTTAAACAACTCCTAGTGAAACTAAGTTCAATGAATCTAAAAATTTACAAATGATTTATTTTGAGGAAGAATCAAAGGTAAGTAGTCAAAGACTAAAAATTGAGAAATTGTCATCATAATCAATTAAGTCCATACCTTGAAATATGTAACTATCAAAACTTGATTTGAAAGTGTTACGATCTAATTCCAAATACTCATTTTAAAAAGAAAATAAAAAATTTTCAATAATAATTTCTTCCAAACTTAATGCACATAAAAAAGTTAAGTTATTGCCAAGTTTGAAAATAAAAATACATTAGGATTAGGGGTGAATAGTTGATATTAAAAAAAATAAATTAACTAACTGTGTTTTCTATTTCATAAACCATTTGCATAAACTGTTATTACTAGGATGATAGAGTAACAAAGTTCTTTTGTTAAATTAACTCGTGAGACGCATCTTAGTAAACATTCTTAACAAGGTCTATCATAATACTTCTTGAAATATTTATGTTTACAAACTCTCACATTGTTATCACTTAATTGTGCTCATATACTCATTTAACAAGTATTCTTAAACCTTCAATTTCACACATACTCTTTAACATATGATTGTGGGTTACATATTGGATTATTACATTATTTATATTCTTTTGTTAAAGGTAACAACTAAAGGAAAGAGATAGTATATAAATTATAAAAAAACAAAATAATAATAAAAAAATATAGATAAGTTTGGTTTTGTATTCTCCCTAACCTAAGCAATTAAGCCTGAAGGGGTGTTTTAACACCTAATACCCTAAAGTCAATTGACTTGGGAGCTATTGGCCCAACGTCTATTACATGGGTTGAGGAGAAAAGCGTAAAGGAATCAAACATTGCACTATCTCCATATCAGTATTTGCAACCCGAGTTGTTAAGCTCGAAGGGGTGTCTCAACACCTAATGCCTTAAGATCAACTAAACTAGGAATCATTAGCTGAAAGCTCATTACATGGGTTAAAGATGCATTATGTTTTTAAACTATATGTATATTAATAAAAAAAAAAGATAATAATCTCAACTCAAGGAAGTTAACCTTAAACATTAAAATAAAAATTTTATTTTCTTCCAAGTAAAGCCCTATAACTATGTAATGATAGATTGAGCATAAAAGAAAGGTTTATTAATATCTTGTTTTAAACGTATTGAGTAGATATATAAATTTAATGAGAGTTTGTTTATTTGGATAAATTAATGAAAGATGAATGATGAATACCTTGCTTTGTGGAATTTGCAAAATATTTGTCTATTTTAACGCTTTGATTACTAGGAACAAGTAATAAGTTGGTTGGGGGGTATGATTAGTACTTGAAGTGCATTTTTATCAAGGTTTTGTATTATTATTTTGCACTTGAAGTATCAATAACTCCTTAACTAAAGCATGTTTTATAATAACATATCTAATAATATAAGATATCTTTAATTTGTGGTAAATATTTGTCTTAAATGTCAGCCTCTCACATAAATAAAAGGATTAATTGACGAGTTTAAGAGCTAAAATTGAAAGGACAAAGAGATGACCAAACTTTATTTAGAGTTGTAGATCTTGGATTTAAGTCTACTTTATATAGATGGAAAGGTAAGACATAAGCCTACAACTTTCATGCAGAATCCAAGATTTAAAAAGGCCATTTTTAAGTCCAAATTATAACAACAACGAAGAAGTTTGAATCTGTCTTGGAGCACGACCACTATTCAGTGTTTGACACATATTTGGAGTTCTAGAAGTCCAAATGACCTCAATATTTCTTCCTTTAAAGATGAGATAATTTCCTAGAACTCTCATGTGTCAAGTGGTTCCAATTTTGACATTATCAATGATGTTTTGGGTAGATAAGAGAAGATAAGGATTGTCACTAAGTCAAGACTTGGCCACCCACTCATTAGTTAGTCATCAAATCAATAATTCTCAATTTTTACCTATAAAAGAAGGCATTTGTCATGTATTTAGGCATCTTGGTTTCCAGATCAAGATCATGCTCTTATTTTCTCTCTTTGTATTGCTTATGTTTTGCTTTCATTAATATCAAGTTTATGTCTTTCATTTCTTTTACTTTACTTAGTTAACTTTTATCTTATTTATGTTCTTATTTTATTTGTTAATTTATTTTTCTTTCTCTCATTATGTTTAGTTATGTTTGTTATGTCAAGGTGAAAAAGTTATACTAATGGTATAAGAAAAAGTATAGTGTAAACTCAACATGGACCTTAATGTTTGATAATAACATGTTTTGTATTTGTTATCTTATTCACTTTTAATACTTTGCTTGTTAAATGGTTAATATAGATTTATGTTGTATAAGACTTGGTATAACAAATACTTGGCACTTTCATAGCCCATACTTTATGGTATAACCAACACTTGAGCTATGAAAGGAACTTGATTTGTTGTTAAGTTATAATCATGAATGCCTGACAATATTTACAGTATTAGCATTATTTGAATAAGATAACTAATGTAATCATGTTAACAATTTATAATCTGATTGGAAACTTCTCTGTGTGTGGTTTTCATTTGAATAATAAGAGTTTATACTATATTTGTTTGACATACCATTAGTGGATCCTCTAACCTTGATAATTGTTGTTATCATTGTTTAATCCTTACATCAATCTTCCTTCTCAAAGCTCTCATCTTCTTCATTTTTATTATACTATTACCAGTATTATTATTATTATTATTATTATTATTATTATTATTATTATTATTATTATAGATTTGTTGTTGTATTATTGTTGTTTATAATTTATACAATTAATCTCCTTGTAGTTTGACCCTGGTCTTGCCGAGTTATTTATTATTTCGACACTTCTAGACTTGGAAGAAGACATCAACCTTTTGTTCGTGTCAAGTTTTTGGCACTGTTATTGGGAAGGTAAATTCTTGTAAAAATTATAGTATTTATTTTATTTTCTCTTTTCTCTTTTCTTATTTCTAACTTTGTTTCTTATTTTTCTATTTACTTCTTTCTTTTATCATATTCCTACACGTGCATAAGAGTATGTTCATGTATATTAAGTGGTAAACTTTGTAGAGTATCCTCATCATTTTCAAAAAAATATGGCTGAAGAAGATAATCAATGACTTCATATTAAGAATAATGAGAATAACCATGTTAGAACACTTATAGATCACATGAATCCCACAAGTACAAGTGCACCATTATGCATAGTCCCCCCTCGATGTATCTCATTTTAATTTTAAGCCATACATTATTAACTTTTACTTTCTTTCATCGATTAGATTTGAAAAATCCATACTTTCATTTAAGGGAATTTAAGGAGGTTTGCAACATGTATAATGACTCAAATTATAACATGAACACCATCAGATTACAACTTTTTTCTTTTTCATTAAAAGATAAAGCTAAAACATGGCTATAAAATTTGATACATAGATTCATTCGTGCTTGGGATGAAATGCAATAACAGTTTGTAAAGAAGTTTTTTCGTTCTCATAGAACAAACTCTTTCAAAAGACAAATCACCACTTTCTCAAAAACTAGGAGTAACATTTTATGAATGTTAGGATAAGTATCGAGACTTGCTTAATAGTTGCCCTAATCATGGTTTTGAAATATAGAGATTAATTTTATATTTTTATAAAGGGTTAACACCTAGAGATAGACAAATGGTTGAATTGATGTGTAATGGAACTTTTGAAGATAAAGACCATGATGAAGCAATGGAGTACTTAGACTTGTTAGTTGAAAATGCTCAAAATTGAGACATTGTTGGTATTTATGAGGCACCGAGTAAAACTCAACCTCATACATCTAGTGGAGGTAAGTATAACCTTAGGGAAGATCATGACCTTTAAGCCAAGTTTGCATCTTTAGCTAGAAAAGTCGAGGCACTAGAATTGAAAAAGAGTGGTCAATTAAAATCTGTTGAAAACATTATGTGTCAAATATGTGAAACAAATAAACACTCAACTAATTGGAAGAGTGATAACAATAATGCACAAACTTCATAATCACCATTTTAAGCACATCATAATTTTCAAAATTCTCATGGATATGCACTTCCTTATACTTCGCCTCCTAGAAGAAATTTTGAAGAAACTTTGTATGCATTCATTGAAAAGCAAGAGACAATCAACACTCAAGTTGCCTAAAGCATGACATATTTTAAAGATAGTTTTGCAAAATTAATATTTGCTCTCAGTTTCTAAAAGAAAGGTAAGTTTTCATCTTAAACATAACAAAATCTCAAAGGGCCATAGAATACAAATGCAAGTAACTCCAAAAGTCAATACATAGATTAAATCAAATCAGTCACTACTCTTCGCAGTGGTAATATTATTGAAAAATCCACTCTTGAACCTTATGAGAAAGGTGATGTCTTATATATTCTATCTTTCTACCTTAGGACATGGAGGACAATGTTTTATTTTGATTAGAGAGAGAGGGTAGTAGTTAGAAAAAACAACTAACTAACTGTCTTTTCTATTTCATAAAGCATGTGTAAAACTGTTGTTATTAGGATGATAGAGTAAAAGAGCTCTTTTGTTAAAGTGACTCTTGAGACACATCTTAGTAACCATTCTTAACAAGGTTTATCATAATATTCTTAAAATATTCATGTTTACAAATTCTCGTATTGTTATCACTTAATTCTGCTCATATACTCATTTAACATGCATTCTTAAACCTTAATTTCCACACACACTTTAACATATAATTGTGAGTTACACATTGGATTATTACATTATTTATGTTTTTTCATTAAACATGACAACTAAGAAAAAGAGATAGGAAATAATTTATAAAAAAAATAAAAAATGATGATAATAAAAATATAAATAAGCTTGGTTTCGTAGCCTTTTTAACCTAAGCAATTATGCCTGAATAGGTGTTTTAATACCTAATACCCTAAGACCAACTAGTCTGAGAGTCATTATGACACGACTAAAAGATTGATGTATTCTCCCAAGTGCAGAATTGTCGAAGTAATAAATAACCTAGCAAAACCAGGGTCGAACCACAAAGAGATTAATTGTACAAATTATAGACAACAGTTATAAACAACAACAATAGTAACAATAACAATAACAACAATAATAGTAGCAATAATAATACTAATAGTAGTAGTAGTAGTAGTAATAGTAATAGTAATAGTAACAACAACAACAATAACAACAATAAAGAAAAAAAAGGAAAAGAAGAAGAAAAAGATGAGAACTTTTATATGGAATATTAATATAAGGATTAAACAATGATAATAATAAATGTAAAGGTTAGAGGTTCTGATTGATACTTAAAAGTGTATTTTTTTACACTTGAAGTATCAATAATTCCTTAACTAAAGTATGTTTTATAATAATATATCTAATAATATAAGATACATTTAATTTATGGTAAATGTTTATTTTAAATGCAGGCCTATTACATAAATAAAAGGATTGATTGATGAATT
>SRLM01001960.1:0-10360 GCA_015708895.1 Populus ilicifolia | reverse complement strand
CATTTAGGTAATGTTATAATCTTGAATTTTTATGCACAAACTTTAGTTTTGGTATAGAGATTGCTTGATTCAATGTCTTACTTAATATGAAAATACTTGTTCATTCTTAAGCAATAATTAATCTTCATCCTTTTAAACTTCATTGTAATATCTTCCAATGTAATATCACCATCGTTGATATTAGGTTGAGTTATCTTATATATCTTGAAGGAATCACCAATACATCACCATTAAAATTGATTTGGACCAAGACTTACTTTTTCTTGTCATTTAAAATCTATTTACACTTTTTCATCTTTGAAAACAAATCCATCAATTATTTCCAACCAAGTTATTGTTAATTTAATTTCTCTTGAGTTTTTTTTTTTGTTACCTAGCTTAATTTCCAGATCTAGCTCTCTATGGATATGACCTCGATCTTACCGAGTTAATTGCTACATCGCATACTCGTGCACTTGCGAGTTAAAACAAGCCGATCATAAAAAGCGGTCAAGCAATAGGCAATTAATCTCCTATTGTAGTCCGTAATTATCAAATGAAAATTCTTCATGAAAAGTGTATAGCCTTTCTCTAGAAGTTGACCTATGCTCAACAAGTTCTGCTTTATGACTGGGACATAGTAGATATCGGCGATGTAGTTATGATCGTCATTCTTCAACTTGATTGGGATGTTACCTTTACCTTTGAATGGAACTTTTGAAACATCTCTAAAGGTGATAGAACCTTGTATGGTCTCATTTAGATCACTAAATAAATCTCATTGGCCACATATGTGATTGCTAGCTCCAGAATCTAGATACTAAATATTCTCTTGATTCTTGCCAAGTCCTTGTTGGACAAATAATGAGCTACTCCTCTGCTGTTGATATTCTCTTCTACATAGTTGACTTGCTCACGTATCTTTAGTGGAGCTTTCTTTTGACATTCAGTGCTATAGTGCCCAAATTAATTGCAATTATAACACTGGATATTCCTCTTATCATGATTATTGTAACTGCCTCCTCTTCCTCTAGGAGTGAATGCTTATTATCCTCGACCTTCTCTGGTGGTGTTTCTACCACCTCTTCCTTTAACACCTATATTCCAAGAACCTCTACCTTGAAATCATCGAAATCCTCCTTGTGTTTGTTGATTTCTTCCTCAAGTGGTATTTCCAATTGTTAAAGTCTCCCCTTGCTCATATCTATCTTTAAGAGACAACTTTGCTTGTAAGGTATTTAATTGCCTTATCTCCATTTATTTTTACAATCTTCTACTCATGAGCTTGCAAAGAACTCATAAGTTCATCCACTATCAACTTGTCCACTTCTTTGGACTCTTCAATAATGACAATAACAAAATCAAATTTTGGATCTAGGATCTCAAAATTTTCTTAGTAATTCAAGCATTTGTGAGGGCTTCTCCATTTCTTCTCATCTAATTGACTATCACCATAATTCTTGTATGATAATCAGAAATAGATTCTGAGGACTTCATTTGTAATAATTCAAATTCACCTCACAAAGTTTGGAGACGAATCTTTTTTATTCTTTCAACACCTTTATAGTTTTGTTGGAGAGCCTTCCATATTTCTTTTGATGTTTCTGCAGAAACAAAGATCTCAAATGTTGCTTCATCAAGACTTTGATAAATGATGGTCTTTACTTTGTTGTCTTTTTTTATATTGACTTTAAGGACTTGCTTATATGTCTTTAATAGAGCATCTTCTGATTCTCTGGACTTTGATTCATCATAACAATATTGCAAAATGTCTATACACTCTTGTGAACCACAAAATGCCTTCAATTTGATGCACTAACTATCATAGTTGTCTTTGGTTAGCTTTGAGATGAGTGTTTGTGCATTTTTTGTAGTCATTTTACTCTTTAAATGACTATATCACCTTCTATGAGTTGAATTTAGCAAAACAAACATCGTAGATGGATCTGGGATGATCCAAATAGTAGGGAACTGGTTTGACTTTGTAAAAAATAGATCAGAAATGGGGTGAACCGGCATTGGGCGGTTCACTAAGGCTAAATGGGAATATTCCAAGGAATATTCTTTTAATGCGGCTCGACTTCGGAATATGGCTCAGCGGCTCGGCTCTGGATCGACGTAGGTGGCTCGACGTGGCTCAAATATGACGCGCGTGTAGCTCAGTTGTCTTCTTCCTCGGTACGCGTGGGCTATAGTACTAAAATTTCAGCTAGAGAGTGTGGGCCACCCCGTGCTCTGATTAATCTTATTTTTAATTCGTTGAGTTCGTATGGATGAGCTCTACACTTTGGAATGATCAAAATGTGTTTTTGACACCTTTGAAAATTCAAATATATCCCAAAAAGTCTTCTGTTTTGTGATGAACGGGGCTCTGATACCAATTGTTGGTGGGAGAAATCACTGGTGGCGGTTTTGAATACTCAAGGAGATAAAAACACACATTTTATTTTAAGAACAAAGCTTACAATATTTAAACAAAAGCTTTAAATGCACACCCTCTCTTTTCTCTCTTTTTCTGTGTGTTTCTCTCAATCTCATCACATAATTATATAAACTTAGCTGCCTATTTATACACGAATTCAAAATAAAAATCTTCAACCTTCAAGTATGAAGGCGGCTATTGTCGATGGTGTGAAAATGGCTGGTGGTCAGTGGCTGGCAGCTGGATGGTTGGGCGGTAACAGCTGATAGTTGTCTTCCTTAACCTTTTAAATTGAGTTTATTTAATAGCTCCCTTTTCCTCCGCCACTTGTTGGCTTATAGGTCATGCCAAGTTTGATATCGATGATCCTGAATCAGTTTAGCCATTGCTAAAGAGAATTCTTCAGGTTAGGGTCACAAAGAAATCCTGTTTCTACATCCATAACAGTGTCCACCACTATTGCATGCAAGTAGAGGCTTATGAGCTGCTATTGCCTCCAATTAGACTATGCCGAAGTGTTCATCCTTCATTAATAAACTATAATTTTAAAACCTACATTTCACCTCAAAGCACGATGTATGTTTTAGACAAGTGCATGGGATCGCACCTTAGAAGTATAAATGACACAGAGGCTCTGTGAAAGAAGTTTATTTCTTTCATTTGTTGCGCAGGACGCTAGATGAAAGACTCCTTCCTTTTTGCCAGTTCATCAAGGTATTCGACATTCTCTCGCAGCCGCTTGTCTTATCCACCTGAGATACAAATTACATGCAAGTGCTTAGTGAGCAAAGTCATGGTATTGTCATTTAAACCATTTTCCAAACTCATCAATTGAGAGAAGACTCAGCCCGTGATCATGAAACAGATAAGAATAAGATTCTGAACTACTGGAGGGAAAATGCAGTGAAATAAATTCCTGTTCATTATTTCAAGAGCCTGCATAAAGTTATAACATGCAAGAGATACACAATAATTTGGTTGCTTATAAGAATAAGGTACATCAAATAGATCAACGTTAACTTTAGGGTAAAGAACAGCAGGTAAGATTCCTCGTGCATGAAGATGCTTGAATGTATTAGCAAACATAGATACAATGAATTTATTATTAAGAAGTATCATATCTGGCATGCCTGCTGTCCCCAAGACCAGTTAATGTGAATTGGTTGTTTCTACTCTATACGGGGACAAACTAGTCGAGGATATACCAGGATCCTCTCATGATATTCTCTAATTATCTCCTGACTATAGTAGTTGACCTTTAATTGTAGATATGAATCATTCATTGTTTGATTTCTTTCTGGTTGTATTTTATTTTCTATTCATGTATTGTCATTTGTGTATGTATCTCTATATAAATAAAATACATTTCAACCTCTCAATCAGAGTGGTTTTACAAACATTCTCATAGTATTTGAGTAATCCCTAGATTAAAATATTTCTCAAATTCCTAGAATGGAAAGCTATCGGCCAGAGGATTCTCAAACTCATCGTTTCTTTCCTTTTTGAGAAGGCAATAGGTGCAACTGATGGTCTCACTAACTCTTGAGATGTCTAATTAGCTCTTAAGCATCTTTTCAGTCATGGATTCAACACTTTTGAAATTCATCTCCAAGATGAATTACAACTAATAAAGAAAGGGTCTTGATCTATTAATGATTTTTCTTGAGATTTCAAATCTCTCTGATCAGTTACTGGCCATTGGACGTCCTATGAAGTTGACAAATCACATTGGTTTCTCTATGGCCTTGGAACTGTATTTGCTAGTTTCTCCTCCACGCAATTATCGCTCTCTTCGCTAACTCCCATTCATGATCTGGTTCTGCTGGCTGAGAGTCATGATCTCTACCAAAAATCATTGGAATCTCAGTCTTTGCCTATTGTAGCTTTTATAGCCACTCGCTTCTTATCTGGGCATTGAAATCAATTTCGTAATCATCACTCCCGTGGTGGTTTTTATAGGTATTTTGGACACTCCTCATCTAGAAACATCAATAGTCAGCCTAATGGATCCAGAAGTAATTAATGCGCTTACAATCTAAAATGTCAGACCTATAAAATTATGGGTAATATGACTGATAAATGCAGGAATCGCTATGATCATTCAAATCCTTCGACATGGCTAGATGAATCCCTTTAGAGTTCTTATTCTGTATCAAATGGTCCTTCTCTGATTGGTATCTGGACATGGGTGTCTCTGCTTACATGACACCAGACTCAACAATACTGGACTTTTCTAAGCAACATGTAGGTAAGGACAATGTTGTTATCCTTTGGCTTGGAAGTCTTCAGCTCCTCCGAAAACTATGTACTAGATCTTTCCAATGTAGCTGCAACCTTTTATCCTTGGATCAGTCCTTTTGTCCATTGGATAACACTGTAAAAGAGACTTCAGATCATATGCTAATTTGCATGGACATTATGGGCCAAATTCTTCTTACGGTGGGGGATCTTTTGGTATGTTCCACACATACTAGATGAGCTTCTGAATTAATGGCCAATGATGGTTAAAGGGCAGTTATAGCGGAAGGCATTGCAAATACTCTCTTATGGTATCCCTTGAAGTATCTGGTTAACTAGAAATAATTTGGTTTTCAATGATGTCAAATCGAAGTTGGACTCATGCTTTTCTCTGACACTCCTTTGGTTACCTGCTTGGTTAAGGAATTGTGAGGCTCATTTTCCTTACACGGGTAATAATATTCATATCAGTGCTGCATGCATTCGAAGCTGGACAAATAGCAAAAGATGACACTGAATGTTTGTATGACCATGTTGCAAGCCTTTCTTTTGTTTTATCTAGTTCTATATTATTTTCATTTGTTAACAGTCCTTTTTTGTAAAAACTTCATCTTTTCATGGTGGCCATCATCTAAATGGCTAGCATGTTTTTAATAAAACTTTGATTACTATTTAAAAAAGAAGGACAATGTTGTTGTGGGTAATGAAGTCTCTTTATCCATCACTTATATTGCCACTTCTCATTCCTTTTCTGATTTACCTTTGCTTGGTGTTTTAGCGTTCCCCACCTTACTAAAAACATTTTATCCATTATCAAATTACCTTTCGATTCTCCCTTAAAAGTTATGCTTATTGACACTCCCTTTGTTGTTCAGAGTTGCATAACAAGAAAGGTCTTGGCAACCAAAAAATGTAATGGTGATCTTTATGTATTAAAGGGCGACGATGCTGCTTTTACTTCTGTCCTAAATAAATTTGATCCTATGGCATACACATCTTAGACATAAAATCATTATGTTATTTCCTTATTAAATGAAAAGGGATAGTTTTCTCTCAAATTCATCTTGCCTACTTCTTTTTTATATTCCGCGTGCCAACTTGCCAAGAGCCATAGGCTCCTATTTTCTAAAACTGATACTTGATCAAATGATATGTTGGGTCTTGTCCACTGTGATATCAAGGGCCTCGCTCTTGTCAAATCGATAATGGATTTTTCATATTATGTTATTTTTATTAACGATCATTCTCGCTTTACTTAGTTTTATATCATGAAGTAAAAATCTAATTTCTATGAAATCTTTCTCAAATTTCAGAACTTTATGGAAAATCAATTCTCTTGCAAAATTAAAAATTTTCAAAGTGATGGCAGTGCTGAGTTTT
The DNA here is from genome assembly GCA_015708895.1 of Populus ilicifolia. Taxonomy (NCBI): domain Eukaryota; kingdom Viridiplantae; phylum Streptophyta; class Magnoliopsida; order Malpighiales; family Salicaceae; genus Populus; species Populus ilicifolia. The sequence goes on along the minus strand of SRLM01001960.1, from coordinate 4,341 downwards.
TTAGTTTATGTTTTCATTCTCACCTTCGCATTACAGGGATTCATCACCAAATGTCCCGGCCCCTCTACATCATCTCAAAATGGTTATGTTGAATGGAAGCACTGTCATGTGACTGAGATAGGCCTTGCTCTCCTATTTCATTCATATGTTCCCACTTCATACTACCCCATTATTAACCGGTTGCCTACACCTCTTGTTGGCAAAATTTCTCCCTTTAAAATCTTGAATTGTAAGGTCCATCATTATATAAATTTCCATCCTTTTGGTTGTAGATTTTTCCCTATTTATATGACCATGCTTCTAATAAAGTTTCCCCTGTAGTCTTCCTCGTATCTTTTGAGGGTATAGTCTTGCCTACAAAGGATTCCATTGCTTTGATCCCACTACCATAGAAGTATACATCACTTATTATGCATGCTTTGAAAAAACTAATTTCCCTCCCATCCCTAACTCTTCTGTTCAACGCTTAACTATATCTTGGATTATTCTACTTTTAGTGAGCCTAGCCAGGTATAAACCATATTTCCACCTGATGTCCCATTACCATACAACATTTTGTCCAAATCTATTACTCAGTCCATGCTTATAAACTGTTATATTTTTATTGATTCATGTGTTGAGCCAATACAATTTTCTCAAATTAATTCCATTCTCGCATGTGAGTCCCCAGCACAGTAGGATCTTGTTGTCCTGCGTAGCCAGTTCGCTCTCATATCAAATTAGCCTCCTGCTGCTCCAAGACCTTCTGCCATTGTTTCTGCTTACCTGTTGGTCACCCGTGCCAAAACAAGTGTTTTCAGGCCACACCATTATAGCTATATTAGCCGGCAAGCTTCTGGTCTTCTTTATGCCCTGCTCTATTTCTCCACACTTCATGGTCTTACATCTGCAGCTAAGAATCCAGACTAGTTAGCTGCTATAGATGAGAAGATTAAAGCTCTTCATGATCATTAAACTTGGGACCTAGTGCCACGTCCCTTTAACACCAATATTGAGGGATCTAAATGGGTTTTTTTAACTAAATATTTCTCTAACAGAATCATTGATCGTTTCAAAGCCTGTCTTATTGGAAAAAGCTATACTCATCTTCTTAGCCTTGATTACACAAATACTTTTAGTCTAGTGATAAGGCATTCACTATTTATATGGTACTCTCTCTCGCGATTACTAATAATCGACTCTTCTCCAACCTCGATGTTAAAAATGCTTTTCTCAACTGTGTTTTGCATGAAAATGTTTATATGCAGCAGCCCGCTAGTTATGTTCACCCATATTTTCGTGACCATATATGAAAGCTTAAAAGAGCTCTCTATGGCTTGAAATGGGCTCTCTATGCCTGCTTCCAGCGATTTATCACTTTCTTACTTCAACTTGGATTTTCTTGCAGCCGAGCTAATGTAAACTTTTGTTTATGTAATTGTAAGCTTTGTTCTTGAAATAAAAAAATGTGTTTTATCCCATCTGAGTGTTTCAAAGCCACTACAAGTGGTTTCTCCCACCAATAATTGGTATCAAAGCCTTGTTCGTCAGAAAACAGAGGTATTTTTAGGAAATATCCGAATTTTCAAAGTTGTCAAAAATAAGTTTTGATCATTCCATAGTATAGAGCTCATCAATATGAACTCAACGGTGCAAAAATCAGGTCAATCGGACCACGGGGTGGACCACACTCTCCGTTTAAAGTTTCAGCATTGTAGCCCACGCGCCCCGAGGAAGAAGACGAGTAAGCCACACGCGCGCCATATTTGAGCCGAGCTGCGAGCCAAGCCACGAGCCATATTTTGAAGTCGAGCCAAGCTCCAAGCCATATTCCGAAGCCAAGCCAAGCTCCGAGCCATATTCTAAAGTCAAAGTCAAACAAAAATATTCCTTGGAATATTCCAGGTCAACCCAGCAAACCACCCGAATTGGTTTTTGGACAGGTTCACCTCATTTTTTACTCCTTTTTTACAAAGTCAGACCGGTTCCCTACTATTTGGACCATTCCGGATCCATCTACGGTGTTGATTTTACCAAATTCGACTCCTAAAAGGTGATATAGTCATTTAAAGAGCAAAATGACTACAGAAAATGCACAAACACTCATCCAAAAGCTAACCAAAGATAACTATGATAGTTGGTGCATCAGATTGAAGGCATTCCTTGGTTCACAAGAGTGTATAAATATTGTGCAATATGGTTATGATGAACCAGAGTCCAAAGAATCAGAAGATGCTTTACCAGAGGTACAAAAGCAAGTCCTCAAAGTCAATAGAAAGAAAGACAACAAAGCAAAGACCATCATTTATCAAGGTCTTGATGAAGCGACATTTGAAATCATTGCTTCCGCAGAAACATCAAAAGAAATATGGGAGGCTCTTCAACAAAAATACAAAGGTGCTAACAGAATAAAGAAGATTTGTCTTCAATCTTTACGAGGAGAATTTGAATTGTTATAAATGAAGTCCTCAAAATCCATTTCTGATTATCACACAAGAATTATGGTGATAGTCAATCAGATGAGAAGAAATTGAGAAGCCCTTTCAGATGCTCGAATTACAAAGAAACTTTTGAGATCCCTAGATCCAAAATTTGATTTTGTTGTTGTTGCTATTGAAGAATCCAAAGAAGTGGACGAGTTAACAGTGGATGAACTTATGAGTTCTTTGCAAGCTCATGAGCAGAAGATTGTAAAAAGAAATGGAGATAAGGCAATTGAGCATGCCTTACAAGCAAAGTTGTCTCTCAAAGACAGATATGAGCAAAGGGAGACTTCAACAAGTGGATACACCACTCGTGGAAGAAGTCAACAAACACAAAAAGGATTTCAATGATTTCAAGGCAGAGGTTCTTGGAATACAAGTTTTAGAGGAAGAGGTGGTAGAAACACCACCAGAGGAGGTTGAGGACAACAAGTATTCGCTCCGTACAGGAAGAGGAGGTGGTTACAATAACCGTGATAAGAGGAATATTCAATGTTATAATTACAATCAATTTGGGCACTATAACACTGAATGTCAAAAGAAAGCTCCACTAGAGATACGCGAGCAAGTCAACTATGCAGAAGAAGAAGTCAATAACAGAAGAGCAGCTGTATTATTTGTCTAACAAGGACTTAACAGGAATCAAGAGAATGTTTGGTATCTTGAATCTGGAGCCAGCAATCACATGTGTGGTCAACGAGATTTATTCAGTGATCTAGATGAGACCATACAAGGTTTTGTCACCTTTGGAGATACCTCAAAAGTTCCATTCAAAGGTATAGGCAACATCCCAATCAAGTTGAAGAATGGTGATCATAGCTACATTGTCGATGTCTACTATGTCCCAGCTATAAAGCAGAACTTGGTAAGCATAGGTCAACTTTTGGAGAGAGGCTATACACTTTATATGAAGAATTGTCATCTGACAATTATAGACTACAATGGAAGATTAATTGCCTATGTGAAAATGTCCAAGAATAGGATGTTTCCTTTAAACATCCAATATGATGCAGCAAAATGTTTGAGTGTCATCACCAATAGTGAAGAATGGGTTTGGCACGTGAGGCTTGGACATCTAAATTTCACAAGTCTGAAGATGTTAGCAAGCAAGAAGATGGTCAAATGTATGCCCCACATTGATCATCCAGATGAAGTCTGTGAAAGTTGTGTCCTCAGCAAACATCATAGATCCAGTTTTGCTAAAGAAGTCAATTGAAAAGCAAAGAAGCCACTGGAGTTAGTGCACACAGATGTGTGTGGTCCTATAAAACCAATGTTAACTAGACAAAATAGGTACTTCCTCACTTTCATTGATGATTTTAGCAAAAAGACATAGGTATATTTTTTGAAGAGGAAGTCAGAAGTGTTCAATTGTTTTAAAGATTTTAAAGCAATTGTTGAGAAGCAAAGTGGCTATAAAATCAAAACGATGAGATCTGATCAAGGTGGAGAATATACAGCAAATGACTTTGAAGCCTTTTGTACACAACAAGGCATCAAACATCAAACAACACCAGCTTATACACCACAGCTGAATGGTGTAGCTGAGAGGAAGAATCGAACAATTCTTGATATGGCAAGAAGTCTACTTAAAGCAAAGAAGCTGCCCAAGCAATATTGGGTTGAAGTTGTATCATGTGCAGTATATTTGCTGAATCGCTGCCCAATCAGAAGTTTGCAAGCTGTCACTCCACAAGAAGCATGGAGTGGTCACAAACCAAATGTTACTCATCTTCGAGTCTTTGGTTGTGTGGCATATGCAAAAGTCCCAGATGCAAGAAGGACCAAACTTGATGATAAAAGCGAGAAATACATCTTTGTCGGATACGATGAGAGATGATTAGTACTCAAAAGTGCATTTTTATCATGGTTTTATATT
>SRLM01001959.1:0-18248 GCA_015708895.1 Populus ilicifolia | reverse complement strand
AAAATAAGAGACTTAATGATACTTTTGATGCACAATCATGGATTTTACTAGCATACGATGTTTAAAGACTTATATGTATTATGCAAGACTTGTGAAAATTTTTAAAATTTAAGATCTATTTCAAAACATCACATGATGTCTTTAAATCCTATTCTCGTCATTGAGATCTTTGACTATTGGGGTATGGATTTTATGGGTTCATTTCCTCTATCATTTGGTTTCTTGTATATATTAGTCGTAATAAATTATGTTTCAAAATAGATGGAAGCAATTCCAAGTCGAAACAATGATAACAAAAACAATAATAAAGTTTTTGAAAGAAAATATTTTGAGTTGATTTGAAATCCCTCGAGCCATGATAAGTGATGATGGAACACATTTCTATAGAAAGTCATTTAAGCATTTAATGAAAAAATATAGAATCACACACAAAGCCACCCCTTATCAAAGCTTTAGGGGTTGTCTCAAAACCTTTAGCAAAATGAGACATTAATTAGAAATTAAAAGTGTATTTTTATCAAGGTTTTATATCATCATTTTGCACTTGAAATATCAATAACTCCTTAACTAAAGCATGTTTCATAATAACATATTTAATAATATAAGATACTTTTAATTTATGATAAATATTTATTTTAAATGCAGGCTTATTCATTGATACTTAAAAGTGTATTTTTATCAAGGTTTTATATCATCATTTTACACTTGAAGTATTAATAATTCCTTAACTAAAGCATGTTTTATAATAATATATCTAATAATATAAGATACTATTAATTTATGGTAAATATTCATTTTAAATGCAGGCTTATCATATAAATAAAAGGATTGATTGATAAATTTAAGAACTGAAATTGAAAGGATAAAGAGATGACCAAACTTAGAAAAGAGATGTCGGTGCAGTCCAAACGAGAACACTATTCAGTAATTGATCATATTTAGAGCTGTAGATCTCAGATTTAGGTCTACTTTATATGAATAAAAAGGTAAGACATAGGCCTATAATTTTCAAATGGAGCCCAAATTAAAAAGGCCATTTTCAAGTTCAAATTTGAGCAACAACAAAGAAGTCTGAATCTGTACTCCAACCCGAGCACTGTTCAACATTTCAGCCATATCTGGAGTTCTAGAATTTGAAATAATCTGAATGTTTTACATAAGAAAGCTGAGACAATTTTTTATAACTTTCATGTTTTTAAGTGGTTCAATTTTGACGTTATTAATGACGTTTTGAGCAGACAAAAGAAGATAAAGATTGTCACCAAATCAAGAGTTGGCCACCTACTCATCAATTAGTCATCAAATCAATAGTTCCCAATTTTGACCTATAAAAGGAGGCATTTGCCATGCATTTAGGCATCTTGGTTTCCAGATCAAGATAATGCTCTTGCTTTCTGTCTTTGTATTTTTTTGTAATGTTTATGCTTTGCTTTCATTAATATCAAGTTTATGCCTTTCATTTCCTTTCATTTACTTAGTTAACTTTTGTTTTATTTATATTCTTTGTTTATTTATTTTTCTTTCTTTCATTATATCTAGCTAAGTTTATTATGTCAAGGTGAAAAGGTTATGTTGTCTATAATTTCTATAATTAACCTATCTATGGTTCGACCCTGATCTTGCTGGGTTATTTATTACTTCGACACTCCTGCATTTGGAAGAAGACATCAATCTTTTCGTCTTGTTAAGTTTTTAACGCCGCTGTTGAGGTGGTAAGTTGTATAAATTATAGTAGTTATTTTATTTTCTCTTTTCACTTTTCTTGTATATAACTTTGTTTCTTTTCTCTTATTTCTTCTTTCTTTTATTCTATTTCTACACGTGCATAAGAGTGTGATCACATACATCAGGTGGTAGATTTTGCAGGGTATCCTCATCATTTTCAGAAAATATGGCCGAAAAAAATAATGAATCACTTCATAATGAGAATAATGAGAATATTCGTGTTAGAACACTTAGAGACCACATGAATCCCACAAGAACATGTGCACCATCATGCATAATTTTTCCTCTTGATACATCTCATTTTAATTTTAAGCTGAATATTATTCAACTTTTACCTTGTTTTTGTGGCTTAGATTTAGAAAATTCGTACTTGCATTTAAGGGAATTTGAGGAGGTTTATAACACATAATGATTCAAATTGTAGTATGAACACCATCAAATTAAAGCTTTTTCCTTTTTAATTAAAAGATAAAGCTAAAACATGACTATAAAATTTATGACCAGGATTCATTTGTGCTTGGGATGAAATACAACAACAGTTTTTATAGAAGGTTTTTTACAATAATAGTTTTTAATGAAGTTTTTTTCTATCTTATAGAATAAACTCTTTCAAAAGACAAATCACCACTTTCACTCAAAAACTAGGAGAAACATTTTACCAATGTTGGGATAGGTATCGAGACTTGCTTAATATTTGCCCTTATCATGGTTTTGAAACATGGAGATTGGTTTCACATTTCTATTAAGGGTTAACACCTAGAGATAGGCAAATGGTTGAATTGATAGGCAATGAAACTTTTGAAGATAAAGATCCTGATGAAGTAATGGAGTACTTAGACTTGTTAGCTGAAAATGCTCAAAATTGGGACACCGTGGGTACTTATGAGGCACCGAGTAAAACTCAACCTCATACATCTAGTGGAGGTAATTACAACTTTAGGAAAGATCAAGACCTTCAAGCTAAGTATGCATCTCTAGCTAGAAAAGTTAAGGTACTAGAATTGAAAAATAGTGGTCAATTAAAATCTGTTGAAAATATTGTGTGTCAAATATGTGAAACTAATGAACACTCAACTAATAACTGTCCAACCTTGCCTTCTTTTAAGGCATGTCTCCATGAACAAGCTCATGCTTTAAACAGTTTCCAAAGGGTCAACCATAACTTATACTTGCAAACATACAATCCTTGTTGGAGAAATCACCCAAATTTCAGTTGGAAAAGTGATAATAACAATGTATAAATATCACAACCATCATTTCAAGCACACCACAATTTCTAAAATTCTCATGGATATATACCTCCTTATGCTTCACCTCTTATAAAAAATTTTGAGGAAACTTTGTATGCATTTATTGAAAAGCAAGAGACAATCAACACTCAACTTACTAAAAACATAAAAGATTTTAGAGATACTCTTGCAAAATTCACATCTGCTCTTAGGTTTCAAGAGAAAGGTAAGTTTCCATCTCAACCACGGGAAAATCTCAAGGTGCAATACAATGCAAATGCAAGTAGTCTTAGAAGTCAATACATGGATCAAGTTAAATCAGTCATCACTTTTTATAGTGATAAGGTTATTCAAAAACCAATTCTTGAACCTTGTGACAAAGATGATGAGTCAATCATTAAGGGTAAGGAAGGGGTTGAATATGAACATTGCAAAGAAAAGACTGATTCCCCCCTAGCACTTTCATTTTATCATGTCATGACCAATCAAGACGAAATCAAGGATGAAAAAAGGCACCGAAAATGTTGATACAGATCTTTTATCAAAAGTGAGAACAGATTCGACACCCAACATCACACCAATCAATGATTACTTTCCTAATGAATCTTTACTTTCTCTTATTTCAATGCCTTGGTTTGCTAAAAATATCATTTTTCTTGCTTTTGGATTTTTGTCAACTCATTGGATTACCGAAGAAAAAAGAAAATTTTTTTAGCAACATGCAAAATTTTATTGGGATGACCCTTACTTATTGAATTATTATGTTGATCAAATATTTCAAAAATGCATTCCTAATAATGAGGTAAGTAATTTCATTAAATTTTATCACTCTAAGGCACGTAGAGATCATTTCTCGTCAAAAAAAAGGACTGTAAAGATCTTGCAAAGCAGATTTTACTAACTCACCATATTTAAGGAATCACATGCACCCTGTAAAACCTGTGAAAATTATCAAAAGGTAGTATTTATTTGAAAATATAGAGAGTCTTTAGATAATCTTCTATTGACTTTTAAGTCTCATCATAGTCGAGATAAGCATCATGCAATTCATAACTTATGAATCCATTTTCATAAAGAACATGTTTGATACAGTCTTGGGAATCAGACTAAAAAAGACTCTGTTTGCCTGTTTTTAAGAAAACTGGATGGGAAGCGTATTCCTGACCCATAGAGGGCGTTAAGCCATTCTTGGACATAAAACCAAGGGAAGATGTGAGCCACAATCACAACTACCTGTACATAGACATGCTTTTTTTCAAAAATAAATAAATAAATAAAGAGAGAGAGAGTCTATGAGACTCCAGCTTACCTATACATAGGTGGTATGATTGACCTTTTAATTTCTCATCTATAAAATCCTCTCTTCCTTCCCTTCATTTCCACTCAACCCATACATTTATCAAATATAAAAGTGTGTAGAACTGACAAGTTCCTCAAGTCATCAAATAAAAAGTATTTGTGTTTTCAGTGGATTTAGTCTTGGGAAAGAAAAGAAGTTTTTAAAATCAACAAATCATCTTGGTTAGGTGCTAGCTGAGAGAAAGATTTATTTAGTGTATAGAGGAGGCAGTTTAGGGTTAATGGGAGGTGTGTCAATAGCCGTATTTTTAGGAGCTAGTCAAGTTTTAGGGGTCGTCCCCAAAGCTTTAGCACAAGGGGATATCATTGGAAAAACAATTAGAGAGGAACTTCAGGTCTCCATAATATCAGCTCGAATGAATGCAATATTTAACCATACTAATGCTTTCATTGCTTTACAGGTGGTGTAGGCACATTGGAAGAGATCTTCCATATTTCCTCTTGGACCGAACTGCACATTTACCATAAACCCATAGGTTTGTTAAATGTTAAAGGTTATTATGATAAGTTGTTGTCTTTTCTTGATCATGCTATGGAACAAGAATTTCTAACATCTTCTGCACGACAAATCATAATCTCTGCTGCTATTGCTGAACAATTGATTGACCAACTACAATATTTCATTTATGTAATTGATCCCTTTATGAGTCTCATAAATTGGTCATCTAAGGAAAGTCGTAAAAAGCTTAAATTAGATTTGAGCCTTTATTTGTGAATCTTTATATCTTTTGGTTTTATTATTGTGTTTTGTTGTTTCTTATATTTGTTTCAATGTGTTTCAGGTTTGTTAGTGTTTGTTATTTCAGGTGATATCTTCTATACTCTATCTTTCTACCTTAGAACATTGAGGACAATGTCTCGTTTTGGTTGGGGGGAGGGTAGTAGCTAAAAAAACAAAAAAAAACTAACAGTGTTTTCTATTTTATAAAGCATGTGCAAAATTGTTGTTACTATGATGGCAGAGTAAGGAGAACTTTTAATGACTCTTGAGATGCATCTTATAATCATTCATAACAAGGTCTATCATAATACTTCTTGAAATATTCAAATTTACAAACTCTCGCATTGTTATCACTTAATTCTGCTCATATAGTTATTTAACATGTATTCTTAAACCTTAATTCACACACACACACTTTAAACATATGATTATGGGTTGCATATTGGATTATTACATTATTTATGTTCTTTTCTTAAAGGTAACAACTAAGGGAAATGGATAGTATATAATTCAAAAAAAAAGAAAAAAAATGATAATAATAAAAATGTAGATAAGTTTGGTTTCATAGCCTCCCTAACCTAAGCAATTAAGCCTGAAGGGGTGTTTTAACACTTAATACCCTAAAGTTAACTGACTTGGGAGTTATTAGCCCAACGCTTGTTACATGGGTTGAGGAGAAAAGTTTAAGGAAATCAAACATTGCACTATCTACATATCAGTATCTGCGAACTGAGTTACTAAACTCGTTGGGGCGTCTCAACGCCTATTGCCCTAAGACTAACTGGTTTGGGAGTCTTTAGCCGAAAGCTTGTTATATGGGTTAAAGATGTATGGTGTTTTAAATTATATGTATATATATTATAAAAAAAAAAGAAGACAAAAATAATAATCCCAATCCAAGGAAGTTAACCTTAAATATTAGAAAAAAAATTTGTTTTCTTTTAAGAAACGCCCCATAATTATGTGTTGATACATTGAGAATAAAAGAAAGGTTTATGAATATCTTTTAAGAGGTATTGAGCAGGTATATAAATTTATTAAGAGTTTGTTTATCTAGATATATTAATGAAAAGTTAAATGATGACTACCTTGCTTTGTGGAATTTGTAAAGTATTTTTCTATTTTAACGCTTTGATTATTAGGGACTAGTAATAAGCTAGTTGGGGGGTGTGATTAATACTCAAAAGTGCATTTTTATCATGGTTTTCTATCATCATTTTGCACTTGAACTATCAATAATTCCTTAACTAAAGCATGTTTTATAATAATATATCTAATAATATAAGATACCTTTAATTTATGGTAAATGTTCATTTTAAATACAGGCTTATCACATAAATGAAAGGATTGATTGATGAATTTAAGAACTAAAACTGAAAGGACAAAGAGATGGCTAAACTTAGAAAAGAGATATCGGTGCAGTCCAAACCAGAATACTGTATAGTAATTGGATCATATCTAGAGTTGTAGATCTCAGATTTAGGTCTACTTTATATGGATGGAAAGGTAAGACATAGGCTTATAATTTTCATATGGAGCCTAAGATCTAAAAAGGCCATTTTCAAGTTCAAATTGGAGCAACAACAATGAAGTCCGAATCTATCCTCCAACCCCAGTAATGTTCAGTATTTTAGCCATATCTAGAGTTCTAGAAGTCAAAATGATCTAAATTTATTACACAAGAAAAACTTAGATAATTTTCTACAACTTTTATGTTTTAAAGTGGTTCCAATTTTGATGTTATCAATGACGTTGTGGGCAAACAATAGAAGTTAAGGATTGTCACCAAGTCAAGAGTTGGCTACCCACTCATCAATTAGTCATCAAATCAATAGTTCTCAATTTTGGCCTATAAAAGAAGGCATTTACCATGCATTTACGCATCTTGGTTTTTAGATCAAGATCATGTTGTTGCTTTCTCTCTTTGTATTTTTGTATTGTTTTAGTTTTGCTTTCATTAATATTACATTTAGGCCTTTCAATTCCTTTCCTTTACTTAGTTAAATTTTATCTTATTTATGTTCTTATTTTGTTTAATTATTTTTCTTTCTTTCATTATGTCTGGCTAAGTTTATTATGTCAAGGTAAAAAGGGTACACGAATGGTGTAAGAATAAGTATAGTGTAAACTTAATATGGACTTTAATGTTTGATACTAACATGTTTTGTATTTGTTATCTTGTTCACTCTTTAAAACTTTGCTTTTCAAATGACTAATCTTGATTTATATTGTACAACACTTGGTACAACAAATGCTTAACACTTTCATAGTTCACACTGTATGGTATAACTGACACCTAAGCTATGAAAGGAACTTGATTTGTTGTTAACATAAGTTATAATCATGAATGCTTAACAAGATTTATAAGTATTAGTATTAATCGAATAAGATGACTAATGTAATCATGTTAACAATCTATAATTAGATTGAAACCTTCTTTATGTGTGGTTTTCAATTGAATAATAATAGTTTATACTATACTTATTTGACATACCATTAGTGGATTCTCTAACCTTGATATTTGTTATTATTATTGTTTAATTCTTACATTAATATTCCATCTCAAAGTTCTCATTTTCTTCTTCTTTTTCATTATTATTATTGTTGTTGTTGTTGTTGTTAGTACTACTACTACTACTACTATTATTAATATTATTATTGCTACTATTATTATTGTTGTTGTTATTGTTATTATTGTTGTTGTTTATAACTGTTGTCTACATTTTCTATAATTAACTTCTCTATGGTTCGACCCGGTCTTGTCGGGTTATTTATTACTTCGACTCTCCTGTACTTGGAAGAAGACATCTATCTTTTCATCGTGTCACTTATCAAATAAATAAAAGGTTTGATTAATGAGTTTAAGAATTGAAATTGAAAAGACAAACACATGACCAAACTTAGAAAAGAGATGCTAATGTAGTCTAAACCGGAACACTGTTCGCTAATTGGGTCATATTTGGAGCTGTAGATCTCAGATTTAGGTTTATTTTATATGGATGGAAAGGTAAGATATAGGATTACAACTTTGATGTGGAAGCCAAGATTTTAAAAAGCCATTTTTGAGTTCAAATTATAGCAACTATAAAAAGTCTGAATTTGTCCTACAGCCCAAACACTATTCAATGTTTAGCTTATATCTAGAGTTCTAGAAGTCCAAATGACCTCCATTTTTTTTCTAGAAATCTGAGATAATTTTTTACAACTTTCATGTTTCAAGTGATTCTAATTCTTATGTCATAAATGATGTTTTAGGCAGACAAGAGAAGATAAGGATTGTCACCAAGTCAAAAGTTGGCCACCAACTCATCAATTAGTCATCAAATCAATAGTTTTCAATTTTGGCCTATAAAAAAAGGCATCTCCATGCGTTTAGGCATCTTTATTTCCAAATCAAGATCATGTTCTTGTTTTCTCTTTTTGTATTGCTTTCTTTAATATCAAGTTTATATCTTCCATTTCCTTTCCTTTTCTGAGTTAACTTTATCTTGTTTATGCTTTTAACTTGTTCATTTATGTTTCTTTCTTTCATTATATTTAGCTAAGTTTATTATGTCAAGGTAAAAAGGGTACACGAATGGTGTAAGAATAAGTTTAGTGTAAAGTCAACATGCACCTTAATGTTTGATACTAACATGTTTTGTATTTGTTATCTTGTTCACTCTTTAATACTTTGCTTGTTAAATGACTAATCTAGATTTATGTTGTATAACACTTAGCATAAAAAATACTTGGCACTTTCATAGCCTATATTGTATGGTATAACCAACAACTAAGCTATGAAAGGAAGTTGATTTGTTGTTAACATAAGTTATAATCATGAATGCCTGACGAGATTTACAAGTATTAGCATTAATCGAATAAGATAACTAATATAATTATGTTAACAATATATAATCTGATTAGAACCTCCTTTATGTGTGGTTTTCAATTGAATAATAAGAGTTTATACTATACTTATTTGACATACCATTAGCGGATCCTCTAACCTTGACATTTGTTGTTATCATTATTTAATCCCTATGTTAATCTTTCATTTCAAAGTTTTCATCAACTTGTTCTTCTTCTTATTCTTTTCTACTACTACTACTACTACTAGTAATATTATTATTATTATTATTATTATTGTTATTGTTATTGTTATTGTTACTATTGTTGTTGTTATGGTTGTTATATTATTATTATTTATAACTTATATAATTAACCTCTTTGTGGTTCGACCCTGGTTTTGCCGAATTATTTATTACTTCGACACTCTTGCATTTGAAAGAAGACATTAATCTTTTGATCATGTCATGTTTTTGGCACCGTTGCTGGGGAGGTAAATTCTTGTATAAATTATATTATTTATTTTATTTTGTCTTTTCACTTTCCTTGTATATAATATTGTTTTTTTTTGTTTTTCTTTTTTTTGTTTTCTTTTTCTTTTATTCTACTCCTTTACGTGCATGAGAGTGTGGTCACGTACATTAAATGGTAGAGTTTATAGGGTATCCTCATTATTTTTAGAAAATATGACCAAAGAAGATAACTAGTCCCTTTATAATGAGAATAATAAGAATAACCATGTTCGAACACTTAAAGACCACATGAATTTCAAAAGAACAAGTGCACTATCATGCATAGTTTTTCCTCCTGGTTCATCTCATTTTAATTTTAAGCCAGACATTATTCAACTTTTATCTTCTTTTCATGGCTTAGATTTAGAAAATTTATATTTGCATTTAAGGGAATTTAAGGAGGTCTATAATACCTATAATGACTCAAATTGTAGCATGAACACCATCAGATTAAAGATTTTTTTCCTTTTCATTAAAAGATAAAGCTAAAACATAGCTACAAAATTTGAGACTAGGATCCATTTGTGCTTAGGATAAAATGCGATAATAGTTTTTAAAGAAGTTTTTCCCTTCTCATAGAATAAGCATTTTTAAAAGACAAATCATAATTTTCACTCAAAAATAAAGAGAAATGTTTTATTAATGTTGGGATAGATATCAAAACGTACTTAATACTTGCCCTTATCATGGTTTTGAAACATGAAGATTGGTTTCACTTTTTTATGAAGGGTTTACACCTAGAGATAGGCAAATGGTTGAATTGATGTGCAATGGAACTTTTGGAAATAAAAACCCTGATGAAGCAATGGAGTACTTAAACTTGTTAGCAGAAAATGGTTAAAATTAGGACACTATAGGCACGTGTGATGCACCAATTAAAAATCAATCTCAAACATCTAATGGAGGAATGTATAACTTTATAGAAGATCATGACCTCCAAGCCTAGTTTGCATCTTTACCTGGAAACATCGAGACACTAAAATTGAGAAAAAGTGGTCAATTAAAATCTATTCAAGACATTGTATGTCAAATATGTGAAACCAATGAACACTCAACCAATGATTGTTCAACCTTGCCTTCTTTTTAGCAATGTCTCCATAAACAAGCTCATGCTTAAATAGTTTACAAAGGCCTAATAACAACCCATACTTGCAAATATATAACTCTGGTATGAGAAATCACCTAAATTTCAGTTGAAAGAGTGATAACAATAATGCACAAACTTCACAACCATCGTTTCAAGCACACCATCATTTTTAAAATTCTCATAGATATGCACCTTCTTATGATCCCCCTTTTAGAAATTTTTTTGAGGAAACATTACATGTATTCATTGAAAAACAAGAGACAATCAATACTTAACTTGCTCAATGCATCACAGATTTTAAAAATACTCTTGAAAAATTGACATCTGCTTTCAGTTTTCAAGAGAAAGGTAAGTTTTCATCTCAACTGTAATAAAATTCTAAGGGGTAATATAATGCACATGCAAGTAGTTCTAGAAGCCAACATATGGATCAAGTCAAATTAGTCACTACTCTTCGTAGTGGTAAGGTTATTGAAAAACTCACTCTTAAACCTTGTGAGAAAGATGATGAGTCGGTCTTTGAGGGTAAGAAAGGGGATGAATCTAAAAATTACAAAGAACTAATTGTGTTTTGGTTGAGGGGAGAGAGTAGTAGTTAATATTAAAAAAAAAACTAATTGTGTTTTCTTTTTCAAAAACCATTTGCAAACTGTTGTTACTAAGATGACAGAGCAAGGAGGAATTTTAATGACTCTTGAGACGTATCTTGGTAAATATTTTTTAATGGTTATTTGTAATATTCATAACAAGGTCTATCATAATACTTGTTCAAATATTCAGCTTTATAAACTCTCGCATTGTTATCACTTAATTCTGCTCATACACTCATTTAACATGTATTTTTAACCTTAATTTCACACACATACTTTAACATATGATTGTGGATTGCATATTGGATTATTACATTATTTATGTTCTTTTGTTAAAGGTAACAACTAAGAGAAAGGAATAGTATATAATTTTAAAAAAGAAAAAGAAAAAAATAATGATAATAAAAATACTGATAAGTTTGGTTTTGTAGCCTCCTTGACCTAAGCAATTAAACCCGAAGGGTGTCTTAACACCTAAACCCTAAAGTCAAATAACTTGAAAGCTATTAGTCCAACGCTTTTTACATGGGTTGAGGATAAAAGCTTAAGGAAATCAAACATTGCTCTATCTACGTATTAGTATCTGCAACCCGAGTTACTAATCTCGTAGGGGTGTCTCAATAGCTAATACCCTAAGACTAATTAGTCTGGGAGTCATTAGTTGAAAGCTCGTTACATAAGTTAAAGATGCATTGTGTTTTAAGTTACATATATATATATATATATAAAACAATAAAAAAAAGAAAAAAAATCCTAACCCAAGGATGTTAACCTTGAACATTAAAACAAGAATTTTTGTTTTCTTCCAAGTAAAGCCCCATAACTATGTGTTGATATATTGAGTACAAAAAGAAGGTTTATTAATATCTTGTTTAAGAGGTATTGAGCAAATATATAAATTTAATTAGAGTTTGTTTATCCAGATAGATTAGTGGAAGTTGAATGATGAATACCTTTCTTTGTG
Source organism: Populus ilicifolia (assembly GCA_015708895.1). Classification (NCBI taxonomy): domain Eukaryota; kingdom Viridiplantae; phylum Streptophyta; class Magnoliopsida; order Malpighiales; family Salicaceae; genus Populus; species Populus ilicifolia. Next base: position 6,233 of record SRLM01001959.1, on the reverse strand, counting down.
AAATTTGCAAAGTATGTTTCTATTTTAATGCTTTCATTACTAGGAACTAGTAATAAGCTGGTTAGGGGGTGTGTGATTAGTACTTAAAAGTGCATTTTTATCAAAGTTTTATATCATCATTTTGCACTTGAAGTATCAACAACTCCTTAACTAATAACATATCTAATAATATCATATACTTTTAATTTGTGGTAAATGTTCATTTTAGATATAGGCTTATCACATAAATGAAAGGATTGATTGATGAACTCAAAAACTGAAATTGAAAGGATAAAGAAATGACTAAACTTAAAAAAGATGCTGGTGCAGTTAAAACCAAAATACTATTCAGTAATTGGGTCATATCTGAAGTTATAGATCTCAGATTTATGTCTATTTTATATGGATGGAAAGGTAAGACATAGGCCTACAACTTTTATAGGAGCCCAATATTTAAAAAGGCCATTTTTAACTCCAAATTGTAGTACCAATGAAGAAGTCTAAATTTTTCTTGTAGCCCTAAAACCAATTAGTGTTTGACTCATATCTAGAGTTCTAGAAGTCCAAATGACCTCTATTGTTTTTAATGAAAAGCTAGGATAATTTCCTACAACTTTCATGTTTTCAAGTGGTTTCAATTTTGATATTATCAATGATATTTTGGACAGATAAGAGAAAATAAGGATTGTCACCATTTCAAGAGTTGGTCACCCACTCATCAATTAGTCATCAAATCAATAGTTCCTAATTTTGGCATATAAAAGGAGGCATTTGCCATGCATTTAGGCATCCTGGTTTCCAGATCAAGATCGTGTTGTTACTTTTTCTCTTTGTATTTTTGGAATGCTTAAATTTTGCTTTCATTAATATCAAGTTTATGCCTTTCAATTCCTTTCCTCTACTTGGTTAACTTTTATCTTATTTATATTTTCATTTTATTTATTTATTTTTCTTTCTTTTATTATGTTTAGTTAAGTTTATTATGTTAAGGTGAAAAGATTACACTAATGCTATAAGAATAAGTATAATATAAACTTAATATGACCTTTAATGTTTGATACTAACATGTTTTGTATTTGTTATCTTGTTCACTCTTTAATACTTTGCTTGTTAAATGACTAATCTTGATTTATGTTGTATAAAACTTAGTATAACAAATACTTGGCACTTTCATAGTTCATATTGTATGGTATAACCGACACTTGAGCTATAAAAGGAACTTGATTTGTTTTTAATATAAGTTATAATCATGAATGCTTGACAAGATTTACAGGTATTAACATTAATCGAATAAGATGACTAATGTAATCATGTTAACAATGTATAATCTAATTGGAACCTCCTTTGTGTGTGGTTTCCAATTGAACAATAAGAGTTTATACTATACTTGTTTGACATATCATTAGTGGATCCACTAACCTTGATATTTATTGTTATCATTGTTTAATTCTTACGTTAATCTTCCATCTCAAAGTTTTCATCAATTTCTTTTTTACTACTATTACTACTACTGCTGCTACTATTGTTATTATGACTATTGTGTTGTTGTTGTATTATTGTTATCTATAATTTATACAATTAACCTCTTTATGGTTCGACCTAGTCTTATCGGGTTATTTATTACTTCGACACTTCTGCACTCCGGAGAAGACATCAATCTTTTGGTCATGTCATTGTTAAAAATGTATTTTTATCAAGGTTTTATATCATTATTTTCCATTTAAAGTATCAATAACTCTTAAACTAGAGCATGTTTTATAATATCATGTCTACTACTATAAGATATCGTTAATTTATGATAAATGTTCATCTTGAATGCAGACCTATCATATAAATGAAAGGGTTGATTGATAAGTTTAACTTCTCAAATTTAGAAGATAAGGAGAGGGCTAAACTTAGAAAAGAGATACTAGTTCAGTCCAAATTAAAACATTGTTTAGTTATTAGATCATAATTAGAGCTATAGAACTTGGATTTAAGTCTGCTCTCTATAGATGGAAAGCTAAAACATAGGTGATTGTGCATCAAAAGTATCATTAAGTCTCTTATTTTACATATGTATTTATTGTTTTTATTTGGTCTTTTTATAATAATTGATGTGTTTTTTAGTAATGAAGTTTGGTTGCACGATACATATGACTGAATTTGGAAATTTTGTATGGATGTTTGATTTAGAGAATATGAGTATGCTTATTTTTCTTTATTTGCTATTGTGTACATTGAGTTAAAGATACCAATGTTTGCATGATAGGTCCTTCAAGTGTGATGAATCGAGCTTAATTATGATTGTTATTATTCTTTTTATTTCAAAGGTTTTATGTTTTGTTTTACTTAAGGACTAGCAAAATCTAAGTTGGGGGGTGTGATTGTGCATCAAAAGTATCATTAAGTCTCTTATTTTACATATGTATTTATTGTTTTTATTTGGTCTTTTTATAATAATTGATGTGTTTTTTAGTAATGAAGTTTGTTTTAATATTTCGATAGGTTTTTGGAGCTTGAATGAATTAATTCAAGAAATTCAACATCGGAATTGAGAACAAAGAATTGAAGAGACATTTAGTTGAAGATTGAAGCACATCTTGGTTGAAATAAGTGCTCCAAATTTGTCCCAAAAATCAATTTTATTCCAATTCTAGAAAAGAATATCATATGATCTATTTCAAGCCCAAACTTGCCTTATGTTGTGTGCAAACTTCAACCATTAAACACTCAAGGTTTCAATGTCAATCTTAGCCCAAATAATAAGTACATTTGTATACTTATTTGATGTTCAAATTCAGCCCAAAATCAGCCCCAAATCAGCCCTAAATCAACCCCAAATCAACCTTCAAATCAACCCAAACACAATCCATGATCTTACATGTCCACACAACAACAATTGATTTATTTTGGGTAATTCATTGATCCAAGAAGGCAAACACATGGATGGAAAGCTGGAGGGGATATTTTTACTTTATTTTGGGTCAAAAAGAAGAAGGAGACAACTCATAAATGAGGAAGAAAAACGTGCACCAAAGTGGTTGCAAAGCTGTCCTGATTTGATTTTTCAGAACACTTTTCGGTGTTTTACCCATAACGTCTGACTCAGGTGTCCAAAGGATCTGTTCTTTAATGATCTGGAAAGGTGACAAAATTTCCTATAAATATGTCTCTAATAGACATCTCGAAAAAAAGCTTCTTAGAGGGTCGAATTGTTGTCCAAAGTTAGAGTCAGATTTGTGTCCGAATTTTTACTGAAATTGTGTTGTGTTCTTCTTTATAGATTTCGGTTCTTTAGCTTGTAAAACTTATTATTTCAGTTTGATTCAAGTTATTTCATGTTTATTGAAGTGTTCTTATATATAATCATGGTTGGCTAATCTCTTTCTTGGATCCAAATCAAGGATGATGGTGGTTGAGGTGAGTTCTTTAAGATATGAATGAATCTTAATGTTTATCTTTTCATTTTCTTCATGAATGATTTATCATTGCAAAGAAACTTTAGAAACCATTTAGGTAATGTTATAATCTTGAATTTTTATGCACAAACTTTAGTTTTGGTATAGAGATTGCTTGATTCAATGTCTTACTTAATATGAAAATACTTGTTCATTCTTTAGCAATAGTTAATCTTCATCCTTTTAAACTTCATTGTAATATCTTCCGATCTAATATCACCATCGTTGATATTAGGTTGAGTTATCTTTTATATCTTGAAGGAATCACCAATACATCACCATTAAAATTGATTTGGACCAAGACTTACTTTTTCTTGTCATTTAAAATCTATTTACACTTTTTCATCTTTGAAAACAAATCCATCAATTATTTCCAACCAAGTTATTGTTAATTTAATTTCTCTTGAGTTGTTTTTTTTGTTACCTAGCTTAATTTCCAGATCTAGCTCTCTGTGGATATGACCTCGATCTTACCGAGTTAATTGCTACATCGCACACTTGTGCACTTGCGAGTTAAAATAAATCGATCATAAAAAGCGGTCAAGCAATTTTAGCACCGTTGTCGGGGAGCTAGCAAGCAAAGGTAACAAATTTAGATTTTATTATTGAAAAACTAAAAAAAATCATATAAAAAAAATCAATTGGCTGGTTTTACCGCCTAAAAAAAAAGATTTGACCTTAACGTTTCGGATATTGGACTGTGGACTGGACTATTAATTGTTGGATTTTGGTTGGTTCAACCATTTTTCTTTTATTGTTTATTCTTATTAGTTTCTAATATTTTTCTTATTTATTTCATTTTATTTTGTTGATATTGTTTATATTTATTATCTAAAGTGTTTGGCCGGTATCACCGCCTTTTATTCAAGCTTGTTATAATTATCTTTTAATGTTTATTGTTGTTATTTTTCTTATATTTATTGTTTAAAGTGCTTGGCTGGAATTACCGCCTTTTATTTATTTCAGTTTATTTTGTTGTTTTGTTATGATTATTGTTCTTATAGTTATTGTCTAAAGTACTTGGCCGGTATTACCGCCTTTTTTATTCAAGCTTGTTATAATTATCTTTTAATGTTTATTGTTGTTAATAGTGCTTATTAGTTGGAGAGTGAATTTCTTAATTTGTTGTACTTTTATTTTTGAGTTATTACTTTTATTTGCAATTTTTTTTTCTTTCCTTTCCTTTCATATTCATATAATTGTTATATTATTATTATTATTTTATCATGGCTAATGTTGAAGATGTAGAGGGTGAAGGGAGTGTTCAAGGTAATGGACCTCCACAATTCAATGATCAACCTAATTTTCGAACTCTTAGAGAGTATCTTCACCCGGCTAGACAAAGTACACCTTCGTGTATTATCTAACCTCTTAACCAACAAGCCTTCAATTTGAAACCGGGCATGATTCAACTTCTTCCCACATTTCATGGTATGGATTCTGAAAATCCATACATACACATTAAAGACTTTGAAGAGGTATGTAATACTTTTATTGATAGAACATGCACCGAGGAAACTATTCGGGTTAAATTGTTCCTATTCTCTCTAAAGGATAAAGCCAAGCTTTGGCTAAACTCCTTGCGCCCTAGGTCTATAGGTACATGGAGAGAAATGCAAGCTGAATTTTTGAAAAAATACTTCCCCACTCATAGGACAGCAGCCTTACAACGTCAAATGATGAATTTTTCTTGTAGTCCAAATGAGTCATTTCACCAAGCTTGGGAAAGGTTCAAAGACTTGTTAAATGCATGCCCTCACCATGGTTTTGAGATGTGGAGGTTAGTGAGTTTCTTCTATGACTCTCTCACCGTAGATTTTAAAAAGCTAGTGTCAACCATGTGTAATGGTGAGTTTTATGACAAAGAACCAAGTGAGGCCTTTGATTTTTTTGATCAATTGGCTGAAAACACAAAGCAATGGGAGACTTCTCTCCCAGTTCATGTTGAGTCTAGAAACACCATTTCTCATTCAAGTGGGAAGTTTCAATTGAAACAGACTGATGACCTAATGCTAGATTAGCCTCATTGGCTAGGAAAGTAGAGTCTCTTAAGATTAAAAAAGTGCATGTCATGAGTGAACAACAAGAGGAAAGTTGTGTTGTTTGTGAGAGTAAAGGGCATAGGACAACTGAGTGTCCTACCATTCCAGCCTTCAAGGAAGTGCTATATGGCCAAACTTCTGATTCAAGTAATGTTAGAAAGCCATTTCCAAACCAAGTAGGCAATACCTACTCTGAGACCTATAATCCTGGATGGAGGAACCATCCAAAATTTGGATGGAGAAATGAGGGCTCTTCAGTACCTCAAACATTTCAACCTCCACCCCAACCATTTCATGCTACCACACATAACACATACCAACCACCTCATAAGAGATCCTTAGAGGATACTCTTCAACAATTCATGCAAACGCAAGGAGGAATCAACAACCAAGCTTACAAATTCCAAGACCAGACCAATAGGACCTTAGATGACATTCGAAGTCAACTAACTAAGTTGACTCAATCACTAAGCATTCAAGAGAAGGGAAAAATCCCAGCTCAACCAATGCCCAATCCTAGAGGTCAGGTACACATGAGTGAATCCTCACCAAGTGAACCTTCAAACCATGAACAAGTCCAAGCCATCACTACCCTTAGAAGTGGAAAGATTGTTGACAAAGGTATAGGTTTCAGGATTCCTAAAGGTATTGTGGAGGATAAATCTAAGGAAAGTGAAGAGGGAATCAAAACACAAATGACAAATGAGAGTTTGAGTGACAAAGAAGGTGAGATAAGTGAGAAAGTAGATGATTCAAGAAAAATTGGAGTCAA